>JAFVLL020031924.1:0-20019 GCA_021397915.2 Tor tambroides
AATGAAAGCGAGGTCATGACTAAATGGCTGGCTCTGACATTGCCTTTCGATTCCCTGTCACGTATTGCAACAGCCCATTTTGACAGTAAATCAATGTGAAGCTCGCTAAAGTAAGAACAGGAGCACATCATGAGCATAAACAATTGTAATAGACTGAATTAGGATGCAACTCATTGAGTACCCTGTAAATGTGTTGATCTAGAAAGCAGGTTTGTGAACTGTTCGGAAAATTCCAAACGAAAATTTCAGTTCAATTTGAATTTAATTCAAAAAGAGCAGCAAACATGATGCAGAAACACATCATGGAAGTAAATCAATTGAAATTGAAAGACATTTTTAAACTAGAAAAGCAAAACAAACTTTAAAGGTTTTAAGATTTTTGAAGGTTTATAGGCATTTGGAACAATTGGAACGATAGATAGATAGATAGATAGATAGATAGATAGATAGATAGATAGATTTAACGTAATAATCCCCCCCCCCCACACAAAAAAAATGTGGTTATGCAAGCACCATAACCATCAATAAGCATTTGCGCTGTAGCTTTGGATTTGCTGAGGAAAAAGATTTGGATCAGATCTTAGCCGGACAGTGGGATTAGAGGGAGTATATTAACATGGCAAAAAGAGTATTCAGGCTGGATTTGTGGTGAAGTTTTCTCTTATTCTCAGTTGGGCTCTTAGTGTGCAGCTGTGAAAATGCTTGCTAGCCTCGTTCACAGCAGAAGCCTTGAGGAGCATCTAAACCCAGAAAACGAGGGCGAGGGATTGAAGGGCTCTCAATTTTCTCTGCTTCTTTTCTTCCTGTCTGACTTAATAAACATCCTGTTACCTGCTGACAGGTAGAACAAATCCCATCCCATTGAGCTCAGAAAAGCCACCTTGCTTCTCAAAGAAATGGATTCACACCATTCAGATGTCTTGCCTGAAAGCCAAACCTGTTAGACATTTGTGATGCTTGTAATCAGTGTTGAGGGGTAACTAAAAGTAGAAAACTTGTATGTAGAGTTGGAATTCATTTTAATTAATTCATTTGTTCAGTTCATGTACATGAACCAGATTAAAAAAAATTATTCTCTGTTTGAAAACTCACTAAACTCATGAGTAGCTATGGAATTTTAATGAATCAGTTCATTCGGACAGTTTTCATAACATGAACTGGATTAAAAAGAAATTTGAGTACAGATTGAGAACTCACTAAACTCATATGTAGCATCAGAACGTTGATTCATTTAAATGAATCAGTTTGTTTGGACAGTTTGGGTGAATTAACCAGATAAAAAAGAAATTCACTGATGGAAAACTCATCAAATTAATAAGTGGCATTAGAAAGTCTGATTCATTTCAATTTTGGACAGTTCGTGTCAATGAAAAGTAATGATTCACTGATTAAGTCTTAATCTCCGAAGTCGCTAGTTCCATTACCAGCAAAATAATTGTTTCCAACTTCTCTCTCTATCTCTCTCTCTCTCTCTCTCTTTCTTTCTATCTGTCATTTATTTATTTTTAGTTTTATTAGTGTAAATATATCAGGTAATGAATTTATATTATTTATTCATCAGTGTTAATTTATACATCTCAGCAGGGGCGCTGCTATGGTTTCTGGGCCTCCTGGACAACTTATTCACTCGGGCCCCACTTTCCGGGAGGGGGGGGGGGTCCCCTCAGTAGCAATTTCGATTGCGTTCTGGAGGGGGTCCCCCTATATCGCGTTCTGCATTCCTGTCGGTAAATCGCATTCTGGGGGGGGTTCCCCCTCGGTAGAAATCACGATCGCGTTCCCCTCGCTAGAAATCACGTTTCCCCCTCAGGGGGCCCCCTCCATCGTCGGGCCCTTAAAATCGTCCTACCCCACCCCCCCCCCTTTATGGCACCCCTGCATCTCAAGTTTAATGTTGTTGTCGTAATAAAGACTCATTCATTTAAATAATAATAAATTTCTATAAATATTCATATAAATAAAAAAAAATATTTTTAATGAATTCTTTTTTATTAGTTTTATTTGAAGTAATGTGCCCCTTTAAATAACTTCAAATAAGAAAGATGATGGCACTTCAGTAATATATTTCAAAATCAGCTTCTTTCGCTCGAATCACTGAAAAGCTGTACACAGGTGGCTCTTTTCACTGGAAAGTGGGACTTTAGAGCTGCGTGTGGTCTATCTTTATGAGAGGTCTGTCTCTGGTTTAATGTCATCTACGTGGGTAGCTTGTAGCTTCGCTTAACTTCCCCAGCACTGCTTATAATACAGTATAATGTGTGTCTCACTACACCAGCAACTAATGAAGTTTTGAGTCCCAGGAGTCAGCTGATGGGGATCCTCAATCGCAGCAGTTATTCATGATGGGGATCATGGGAAATATGGAAAGGCATTTTAAAGAGCTTTTGTTTGTGCATAGCACATAGATTTTGTTTTTCATTTAACTGTCTTACAATTGACAGTTTTTCATTAAACTGTGGCAGTTGCGTATTGAGCTATGGCTAATGTCTTAATGTTCAGTCGCTGATTGAAAGTCCACGTAAATCCTTCCGACAATAAAACTCCCTCTGGAGAGCTCGTCATCGAATGGACGGCGTCTTTATTAAGGGAGTTCAATAAAACTAGTCCGATAATTGCTGTCACTCTCTGCTACCAGAAACCAACTTAATATACATTGAAGATTCAACAAACGTCTTTGTTTTGACTTAATAGCCGTCAGGAGGCCACCAAGATGTAAATGTTTATTTCCTGTCATTTCTTAGACTGATAGTACGAGCTAGTCGACTCCAGTCGATGGCTTCGCCCAGTCTTTTGTGTTTTCCTGCCTCGCTTGCGTTGTTTTGTTTCAGCACTGATTAGATTTACTCAGCTCTGCTCCGGCCAATCCGTTTAAAGAGAGAGAGGCGAGCCAAAGCCTGTTTTGATGCAGAAATGGCTGCAGGCATTGTTGACCGAAGGCCTTCAGATCGTTTTAAACCAACCTCTCACTCAAAATGGCATGAATAACTAAGACATTTTAATTGAACTCTCATCTTCATCTTCAAGCTACATGTTAAGGAAAAGTACCACTCTTTGAACCACTAATTGCTGCTTTTAAATCAAAATCAATGTGATATTCATGATGTTGAGTTTTTTTAGGACCATTAAGATTATTTTAACAATATGACATTATTTCATGACAATTAAGCTCATTTTCCCCTCAAATATGAATTAATTTTTTTTTTTTAATTTTTTTTTGTAATTCCCACTCTCATTGGATTCTCATATTACTTTATTTATTTAAATCATTGTAAGTTCAAAAGAGTGCAACAATATTTTACAAATGAAAAAAACACACATTATTATACATATAGTCAATAAGATGTTCTTTTGAAAGAAATTAATCAATCCTTTTCAGCTAGGATTCATTAAATCAAAAGTGACAGTAAAGACATTTATATTGTAACAAAACATATCTATTTCAAATTAATCATGTTCTGTTAAAGAATTTATCAAAGAAAAATGCCACAAAAATAATTGAATTCACATTAATATTAAGCAGCACACCTATTTTTAACACTGATAATAATAAGAAATGTTTCTTGAACACCCAATCCACATATTACATGATTTCTGAAGGATCGTGTGACACTGAAGACTAGAGTAATGATGCTGAAAATTCAGCTTTGCATCACAGGAATAAATTACATTTTAAATTTTATCCAAATTGAAAAAGGTTATTTTAAATTGTAATAATATTTCACAACATTACTGTTTTTACAGTGTTTTTGATTATATAAAGGCAGCCTTGGTGAGCAAAGGAGACTTCTATTAAGAACATTTAAAAAATCTTACCTTGATTGATTTATATTGATTATTATTATTGATAAGTTAATAGTTAAATATCAGTATATTGTCAGTGCTGATAGCCTTGTGGTTAGTGCGTCGCCATATAGCGCAACTGCACTCACAGCGACCCGAGTTCGAAACCCACCTCGAGGTCCTTTGCTGATCCCGCTCCCCTCTCTCCATTGTCCTCTCAAAATAAAAAAATATCAGTATATTTTATCATTATATGTTATGAAAGCAATATACTACTGCCATGGTATTCCGACATTACAGTGATTTTATCATGTTTAAGGAAGTTTTAGGCACTCTTGTGGCTTATTGCTTATTCAGTGACACTTAAACTAAATCATAATCACTGACAGATTAATCTAAACAGTTTACCTCTCTACAACCCTTTTAATAGCACTAGACATGGTAAACATTCAAGTTTTTTAAGGTTCTCTGTCAGTGACCATAAGCCCTCAGATCGGAGCGTTATTTGGCAGCCCATCTCCCAGAATAGCTCTTCATCACCCACTTCTCCTCATCTTGACTTTTGCAGGAGTCTGATGCTCTCAAGTCCTCTGAGAAGATCTGCAGGCAGCTGATCTATCACCTGACCCCTCACTCCAAGTGGAGCAGACAGAACGTGCCCAGAAGGAAGTCTCAAGCCTGGTAAGAGTCTTGTGTCTGTCCATCTGTCCCTTATTAGGATACACCTCCACAACAACTGACATCAGAGCTTAGAAAACTCTTCACTGATAGATTGAAATACAGACAACTAGAGGGAAACGAAATTAGCCATTCTTGACGTCTACATAAGATGCTTAAATGGGTATGAAAGTTTAATTGGGTTAATGTTGAGCTACCTCAGTTACTTAACAGATCACAGACAGTTACATAATGACAATACTGTCATCATTTTCTCACCCTCACCATCCAAAACTACAGTTAGTGTAGTTAACTAAAACTAAAACTGAAAAAAAAACATTAAAACCATTTAAAAAAGTATTGTTACTTGAAATAAAATAAAGGTTAACTGAGGTAAAATTAAAAATTGTAAAGAAAAAAAAATCAGCCATTTAAGGCGACATTTTTCATTTTAATGTAGTTTAATTTGATGTACTAAAATAAATATAAAACTGAAATAAACATTTATAAAAACTATACAGACATAAAAATACAACAAAAATACTAAAACTACTTTAAAATGAAAACAAAACTGATTCAAAATATTAATAAAAATAATTTACTTATTACTGAAATAACACTGCAGCGGAACACAAAAGAAGATATTTTGAACAGTGTCTTAGTGTTTTTTATACATAATGAAAGTCTCTATTGAACTCTGTTGACTTTCATTGTATTATGACATTGTTTAAAATATCTTTGAGTGTAATTATTTTCTTTTACGTTCAGTAGAAAATAGAAAGTCGTACAGGTTTGGATGGTTATGGTTAGTAAATGATGACAGAAATATTTTGGTGAACGATCCTTTTAAGGAGGCACAAGCAGAATCAGAATGGTTTAAAGGGTTAGTTCACCCCAAAATGAAAATTCTGTCATTAATTACTCACCCTCATGTTGTTCCAAACCCGTAAGACCTTCATTCATCTTCGGAACACAAATTAAGATATTTTTGATGAAATCGGAGAGCTCTCAGACCCTCCATAGACAGCAACGCAACTGAAATGTTCCCAGGGTCCAGAAACGTAGTAAATACATCGGTAAAACAGTCCATGTGACGTCATTGGCTCAACTTCGGTTTTGCGACGTTACGAGAATACTTTTTTTTGCGCAAAGAAAACAAAATTAACAATTTACTCAACCATTCTTCTCACACGAGTTACGTCTTCCGCCATTTTGGAGAGTACCTCAGAACGTATTTTACGTAATCAGCATTGTTTATGTTCGGGGGGAAAGCGCGCGCATGAACGTAATCTGCGTATTAAGCGTTGTTTACGTTTAGGGGAAAGCGTGCGTATGCGTTGTGATACTCTCTAAAATGGCGGACGACGTAACTCGGGGGAGAAGAATGGTTGAGTAAATTATGTTATTTTTGTTTTCTTTGCACAAAAAAAAAGTATTCGCATAGCGTCGCAAAACTGAAGTTGAGCCACTGACGTCACATGGACTGTTTTAACGATGTATTTACTACGTCTCTGGACCTGGGAACATTTCAGTTGTGTTGCTGTCTATGGAGGGTCTGAGAGCTCTCCGATTTCATCAAAAACATCTTAATTTGTGTTCTGAAGATGAACGAAGGTCTTACGGGTTTGGAACGACATGAGGGTGAGTAATTAATGACAGAATTTTCATTTTGGGGTGAACTAACCCTTTAATTCATTACCAAACCCATCCCAAATCCTCATCTTCACAATACTAAAGCTTTGAATGAGGATGTGACAGTAAAAACAGTAATATTGTGAAATATTATTACAATTTAGTGTGGTGTCACATGATCCTTCAGAAATCATTCATGTCTTATTATCAATGTTGAAAACAGTTGTGCTGGTTAATATTATTGTGGAAACCATGATCATTGTATCTTTTATGAATAGAAAGTTCAAAAGAACAGCTCTTATTAGAAATATAAATCTTTTGCAACATTGCACATTTTCACTTTTAATCAGCATCCTTGCAAAATAAAGGTATTAAAAAGGTGTATAAAAAATCTTACTGACCCCAAACTTTTGCACATTATTATATATGCTCATTTGGATTCAAACCGACAACGATAGTGTTTTTTAAGCACTTTTTAATCTACCATTTGTGCTACAAGAACTTACTGCAGTTTTTATCTCCCGATCCTGACACTTTCCATCATGTAAAAGTGCAGAGGATGTTACCAGAGGTGCCTGTCACTTCCCAATCTTAGAGTCTTATTGCTACAACTCTTGATATCATCTCACACGATTGGCATTTTGCCTCAAATGCGGACAGGTGAAACTCAGATGAATGTTTCTCTCAGATGAGTTCTTCCATCAGATAATGTGATTTCCCACCAAACAGCATACGAAATACTGGGAACGCCATTCCCTCTGGGCGTTGGGCAGGTATGGTGAGGAAGTCATTAGGAAAAGGAAAGCCTTTTTAATGATATCCATGTTCTCTCCCTATCCCAGAGCAATTAACCCAGTGTGGGAGATTTCGACAGCTGCAGTTTAGTTCTTCTGCTCCTTGTTTTATCAGCAACTCATCTCTAAACAAGCCCGAACAATAACAAGCCATCATCGCCATCGCTCACGTAATTCGTGAACCTCTGCTCTTTCCATCTCTGTTATGAAAGCCTAATCTGCAGAAATGCCTCCTCCGTTTGTCTTGTCACACTCTCGGAGGTGGTCGTGAGGGAAAAGATCGAATGCTTCAGCGGAACAAGACGCCTGTAAGAGTGTGAAGATACTGTCAGGCCGACCGTTGTTCTATTTAAAGGGAACACGAGGAGAGGAAAGATGCGGTGTTGCTGATGCTCTCGGCTTCTAAATACATCCCCCATCTTTCTTTCCTCTTTCTAATATTCTTTAGGAGAGCTTTCAGGCTCCTTTAAACCACATCGATTTTTTTTCTGCCTAGCACCTCTCCCAGAAAAGCTTTAAAGAGAGAGGTTAGGTGGCCGGAAGGGAAAACCTGAAAGACAGAGTATCAGAGAGACTCGAGTAGAGAGAGAGAGAGAGAGAGAGCTGAGAAAAACTGCATTTGTGAGCATCTGTGCTGCTAGTACCAGAGTCGAAGGAAAAGTTCATCCAAAAAGGAAAATTCAGTCATTATTTACTCTAACTCATGTTGATCCAAACCAGTTTGTAATTACTTTTTGAGTGGAACTCAACATTTTTCTCAGAAAATGACTTTGAACATTTGCTCCGTATGCTTTATTTCAAGACTTAATGAAACTATTCAATAGCTTTGTGTTAAATTTAACTTCCCTCCAATGTAGCTTGTGGAACTCATTCAAAAAGCTGCATTCATAGCGGCATATGTGGCATCAATGAGTAACATGCAACGTGTATATATATATATATATATATATATATATATATATGTATGTGTGTGTGTGTGTGTGTGTGTGTACATGAAATGTATTTATACCCTCATATTTTCTTCTGAGATAAATGAGATAAAAGTGTTTTGATTATTCATACTTGTAACATTCATTGCAGCTCTGTTGTGTGTCTGTACGCTTGAGAAGCCAGTGTTCTTTTGTGGTGTTTTTAAAGCCTGTTCTCGATTCCAGGCTAATCACCCACATATTCTTGATAGCTCCTGGAAAAGCCCCTCGTGCAAGAGCACGAAACAGCACAGCGGCAGTTGTTATTTCATCAACCCCGCGCTCCTGCAAGGCAGCCTATCGCCTCTCAGCCATAACGGCCTCCCAAACCAAATGGAATGATGAATCTGTTTAATAAAGCAGTCAGCAGGGGTGAAGATGAGCCAGCAGCAGCCCTCTGTGTAATTATCCCCTCTCGGATGGAGGTCTAGGCTCTGCTTCGGGGTCGCCCGCATCGTGTTGATGCCAAGTTTATTGGGGGAGCGTTTGCGTTAAAAGCAGCGAGGAGTTGATATTTGTCAGCTAACATCCTCCTCATTCTGATAAGCGCTACGTGGAGCGAGTTGGCTGCCTGCCGCTGGGGTAAAACGTACACGACCCATGGCTGCCCGGTCAGCGGAAAGCCACAGTTAAGACCATGATGAAAGAGAATTCACAGCAGAGTGAGTCTGACCCAAAAGAGGACCTGCGGATGCTCACGGTGGCCTAGAAAACAGGCCTGTTTTGGCTGGTGCGTTAGATGACAGATTGAGCTGAACACATGTGGGGCAGCTTGGGTTTCAGCTTACGTGATGCATGTGCCCACTGCTGGCGGACAGAAACCCGCACGTGTCCATCGAGAGCCGGTTGGCGTTTTAGCCCACATTTGAAGATGATGTCAACCCGAGCAGAATGATCCGCATCTGATCTGTTCTGCATCCCGCATCCATGTTTTGTGTCCCATATGTTCCTGCGGACATGTACTCACTGTGGCGTCTTTTAGATTATAGGAGAAATACACTTCGAGGAGTTCTTTGATCTTACCGTTTTGCTTTGCATTCGAAATTTGGCTTGTCTAGATTTGGAATATAAGAAAATACTCATTTTTCTTCAAGTTTTTTTCACTCATTCAAGTTTGTGGTGGCGTATTCCTGAATTTCAGTTCCTTCAGAAATAGAAGAAAATTATTTCTAGATACTTTCTAGATACCGGTGGTATCAAATGGTTCTACAATGGAATTTTAATATACACATCGATCATTTCTGATTATCAGATTCATATACCATGGTATTTATTTGTGCACTGTTTAAATTTTGCATTGTAGAACAATAATTAGAAATATTTGCTTCCTCTATTCCCATTTCAAACATCTACATTTCATTATTGTAATACATAAAAAAAAATAGAAATTCCAAGTTATAAAATATAAGTTATAAAGTTATAAAATGTCTGTAAGTTATAAGTTCTAAAGTGAATTAAAAGTTTATTTAAGCTTATTTGTACATAACTAGTATATGGTGGTGTTGCCTTTAATTTATATTGATTTAATTGTAATTTTAAAAAAAATTAATTTAAACATTTTTACAGCTAATGAGAATTTGAAGAAATGTATACTGTATTATAAATGAGTTTGAGGATGTGTAGAATTTTTTTTACTGGAAAACAAGACAAAAATACTGGTTAATTTTGTAGCATGTGATTTGGTTGACCCCAAAAAGAAAAAAACAACAATATTATATATAGTATAATGTGTAAATTATATCTCTTACCATAATACAGTGATGGTATCAAATGGTACTACAATGGGATTTTGATATATACCATGATCATGTTTGATTATCAAATTCATGTATCATTGGAACAATTAAATACATTTTCTTCTCAAATTCCCATTTAAAATATCTAATTTTTTATTACTGTAATGCACAAAAATAGAAATTATTTGTTTGTTGTATTTCCTTTAATTCCGTTTATTTATTGTTATTTAATTTAAAAGTTCTTTTTTAATACTTATGAGAATTTTTGTAAAACAAAAATACAAAAAAGTGTTTTTTAGGGTGCTTAGATATTTATTTGTTTTACTGGAAAACAAGACAAAAAAGGATGGATTAAAATGATTTCTGTAGTGTACACTCTAACCCTCATGTCTCTGCTGTTTACTCTCCTTTTGACTGATTTATTTTTTTATGTATTTTTTCCCATTTCTGCTTCCTGACCTCCCTGTTGACCGTGTTTAAATGTGTTTGACCTACATATCGTCTGTCTGTTCAGCTCTGGAGGGCCGATGGTAGAAAGGTCATTAGCAGGTCTGACTCATCTCTCCTGTTTCTCTCTTCACTCTCCAGTTGCCCTGCTTTTATTGAACTAACTGATGTTAAGTTATCGCTCTGCTTTGTTCTCGTCCCCTTTGCCCTGGTTGAGGTGTAGAGTGACTTCACTTCGCTCAATTTAATCCTATTAGATACGCCATTCTGCAGACTCTACCCTGACAACAGTGTTAAGCGGGCATCCTTAAGCCTTATCCGAGATTAATCGCCTGTTGATCTCCACATGGGGAACTTTTGGTACAGAACATTTAGCCCCTTGTAAATAACAGGACAAGACAATGACTGTTTTCAACATGACTGTCATCCTTGTCAGAGGTGTGTTGTTTGACTATAACAGCTTATTCCTGATTTGTAATGTTATTAGATGCCCTAAAAAGGGAAGAATTTTTTTTTGCTAGTATATTGTATATATTCACATTTCCTTCCCCAATTTCCATAAAAAAATCTAATTTTACTGTATTGCATTGAAATGGTAAATTATTTTAAGTTGATTTATGTGTGTAAACATGGATTTAATTTATTTTAAATTTTTATGTATTTAATTTTTTATATTAATATGCATTTAATAAATATCTGTTTTAATTACTATTATATAATTTTTTATGCATTATAAACTGATTATTCCTAGAACCTCTATATACTATATAATTTGTTTTTATATATATATATATATATATATATATATGTGTGTGTGTGTGTGTGTGTGTGTGTAATATTTTAATTTAATATTATATATTTGTACATAAATCATGTGCTTTTTGTAAGGCATGGAAGTCTATTTAACAGAAATATTGATAGACATTCAAAAAGATGTTACAGTATTAGCATGAATGCAAACAAGAGGCATAAAATCTCTTCCCCCTGTTGAAAAGATGCATTTGCCCTCCAAACGCTTTGATTAGCATAAACATCACATCACTGTTTGTAGCCTTGGCAGAAACCAGGCGAATGTGCCGACACATAAATTCCCAGAGGGCTGACGCATTAAAAAGGCCGAGCAGACAGTCGGCACCGATCTGCTGTACAGTAGCAGAGCTCAAAGCGGCTATCAGCCACTGGGGTGCATCCCTTCTGAAGCAATACATTTTAATGCCGTTTCTCTAGCCGTTTTGCAATGACTCTGCTGGCTGGGCGCCTGCTATGCTACTGTTATATAATCCATCACTTCCTCGCAGACGGGCCTTTCCAATAACTCAACTGTCACAGCCTTATATGGGCAGATAGAAAGGAGGTGCAGGCATTAGACTCATGCTTAGAAACGCATACAAGCGTGTAGTATTAGCGGCGAGCAGGGATTGAGCTTGAGCTCTGATTTGAAGTGTCTTTTTTGAAGATACGAGGGAGCAGCGCTCCTCATCAGACTTTTTTAGGAGCACCATGCTATCACACACATCATGTGCTATTATCATCATTGTAATTATTGCTATCATTACTCTTTGCTCTTATCAAAGGGGAGCTCTTTCAGTGGCTGCAAATGTAACACTACTACACTTCTAAATCGGGCAAGGGGATGTTTTATAATCTGATTCAAATCGGGCCTATCTTTGCGCATAATTAGACAAACCTTTCATCAAAATTACTGCGCCATTGAAAGCACCCCGCGATTATGCTGGAAATGGGTCTTCCTTGGAGTTTCTAGGAACAATCAGTCTGATAAGTAATATGAAATTGCTAAACCTTGTTTATGAACTTTTATATGAACTTTTAAATTGTCTAGCTTTTCTGCTTTATCTAGATTACTTCTTATATGCTTTTTAATCCATTTTTCACACATTAGCAAGTGCCATGTATTGTCCACTGGCATAGTTGGTTAAGCTAATTTGTGATAAATTTAATTAAATTTATGTATTATTTATAGTATCATAGTAATGAGAGTATAATGGAGAATGTGTTTAATCATTCAAAAATATTTATTTTTTTAATTCAGTCAAAAACACCACAATATATATATATATATATATATATATATTAGTGCTGTCAAAAAATTAATCGCGATTAATCGCATCCCAAATAAAAGTTTTTGTTTACATAATATATGTGTGTATACTGTGTATATTTATTATGTATATATAAATACAAACACATGCATGTATATATTTAAGAAAAACATGTTATATTTATATATTAAATATATTTTTATATAATATAAATTATATGAATATAAATATAAACTTTTAAATACATGTAAATATTTTCAAAATATATACTGTATGCGTGTGTCTTTATATATACAAAATAAATATATACAGAAGACACACATATATTGTGTAAACAAAAACTTTTATTTTGGATGCGATTAATCGCGATTAATCGTTTGACAGCCCTAATATATATATATATATATATATTAGATTTATTCATTTACATTACATTTATTTATTTTCTTCATGTAAACTATGATTTCTTTTTTTCTTTTGATTTTGGGGTTAAATGTTAATAATAATCTATTAATATTATATATTAATATTAATATTTAATATTTTTATTTGTTTTATATTTTTAATGGTATTACAGTAATGAGAATTTATATCAGATGTGTTTAATCATCTTGAAAATAACATCACATTTAAAAAATCCTAAAATGGGCTTTATTTTCTTTGTGCAATATGTGTATGTGTGTATATATATATATATATATATATATACAGTGGGTACGGAAAGTATTCAGACCCCCTTAAATTTTTTCAATTTTTTTATGTTGCAGCCTGATACTGCAATTGTTTAAATTCATTTTTTTTCTCATTAATCTATACTCCGTACCTCATAATGACAAAGTGAAAACAGGAATTTAGAAATGTCTGTAAATGTATTAAAAATAAAAAACTGAAATATCCCATTTACGTAAGTATTCAGACCCTTTGCAACAAAACTTGAAATTTCTCTTGATCATTGCTGAGATGTTTCTACACATTGATTGGAGTCAAATTAAATTGATTGGACATGTTTTGGAAAGGCACACACCTCTCTATAAAGGCCTCAGAGCTGACAATGCATATCAGAGTGAAAAACAAACCATGGTCAAGGAACTGCCTGCGAGCTCAGAGACAGGATTATGTCGAGGCACAGATCTAGGGGAAGGCTACAAAAAAATTCTGCTGCACTGAAGGTTCCCCAGAGCACGGTAACTTCCATAATTCTCAAATGGAAGAAGTTTGAAACAACCCAGGACTCTTCCAAGAGCTGGTCGCCCAACCAAACTGAGCAACTGATGGATAAGGGCCTTGTCTAGACTGGTGACCAAGAAGCTGATGGTCACTCTAGTTGAGCTCCATGATCATATATGCAGATGGGAGAAACCTACAGAAGGACAAACATCACTGCAACACTCCACCGATCTGGGCTTTATAGCGGTGTGGCCAAACTCAACCCTCTCCTCAGTGAAGACACATGAAAACCCACTTGGAATTTGCAGAAAAGCACCTAAAGGACCCTCAGACTCTGAGGAACAAGATTCTCTGGTTTAATGAACGCAATTCTAAAGCATCATGTTTGAAGGAAACCAGCTCTGCTCATCACCTGCAGAGTACCATCCCAAAAATAAAGTGTGCTGGTAGCAGCCTCATGCTGTGGGACTGTTCTTCAGCAGCAGGGACTGAGGGACTCATCAGAGTAGAAGAAAAGCTCAATGCACCAAAATATTGAGGTAGCCTTAATGAAAACCCAGTTCAGAGCATTCAGAACCTCAGACTGGGCAGAAGGTTCACCTTCCAACAGGACAATGAACCTAAACACACAGCCTAGGCAATACAGCAGTGGCTTAGGGACAACTCTGTGAATGTCCCTGAGAGTGGCCCAGCCAGAACCTGACTTGAACCCTATCGAACATCTCTGGAGAGACCTGAAAATGGCTGTCCACGACGGTCCCATCAACCTGACAGAGCTTGAGAGGTTGCAAGAAGAATGGCAGAAACTCCTCCAATCCAGGTATTGCAAAGCTTGTTGCATCATACCCAAAAAGACTGGCTGTAATTAATGCCAAAGGTGTTTCAACTAAGTATGGAGTAAAGGGTCTGAATACTTATGTAAATGTGATATTTCAGTTTTTTCTTTTTAATAAATTTACAGACATTATTAAAATTCTGTTTTCACTTTGTCATTATGAGGTACGGCACGTAGACTAATGAGAAAAAAAAATGAATTCAAACAATTGTAGTATCAGGCTGCAACATAAAAAAATTGAAAAAATTTAAGGGGGTCTGAATACTTTCCGTACCCACTGTATATGTATGTATGCATATATATATATATATATATATATATATATATATGAAGAGTTTATCTGCAAAAACAGATAACTCTGTTATCATGTTTTTATTGTGTTTTATTGTGTTAGTTAGCTGTTTTTTTTTAATCAAAATAACCCAACTGCAGTTTGATTGAGATTAATTGGAATGCACAATGAAAAAACATGTTTTTTGAAAATTGTTAAAAACGGAGTTATCTGTTTTTATAAATGAACTCTTCACACACACACACACACATATATATATATATATATATATATATATATATATATATATATAGTACAGAAACCATTTATCATGGTGTATCTTGATTCCATGTTATAAGCTTTTTATATTCTTCATTATTTATTTTACAATATTACAGTAATTCTAATTTGAGGGAAAATGTGTCTAATAGTCTTGAAATTATTGGCACAAAAGAAAAGATCATGGCTTAACTTGCTTTATGCAAAAGATAATTTCTTAGTTGTTTTCATTTTGATCCTATTCCTCCCTAATCCGTAACGTTCCTTTCACATTAGCATGTAGCGTGAGTTTTCCACTGGCTCAGTTGGTGAAGCTGCCGCTCAAATCCATGTAGGTGAAACCCCACGGAGAGGCAGCGATGTCCCGAGATCGCTCTTGCTGGAGGGATCTCACATGTGATAGTGTGTTTGTGTTGATGGCGTGCAATGTGTGTTGAGCAGGATTAGCTGCTCCAGGAACTGGCACTACTTCAGTCTGACACTCACCGTTAAGCCCACAGTGGCCTTCTGACGGCTAATTAAAGCAGGTTGGCATCAACTCACGGTGCCACACAACAAGCGAGAGGTGGGATGATTGAGAGATTGAGGGCAATGGGGGCTGTTTATGGTAGGTGTGTGTCTTATGACAGGCCAGTATCTTACATGATTACTTTTAGTAAACATCACTGTAAATTCTCAGCTATGCTGGGACTGAAACATAAGCTAAAGCCCACAGTTCTGTTTACACACTTTTGACTGAACAAGTCTTGGCGCCAAATAAGATTCATCAAGGGTCAGTTAATTTCATAGCATAGGGCCTGTGTGTGTGTGCATCATAACTCGCTTGTATAAATTTATTAATCAGTTTCAATCAGGTATGTAGAGTGTTTTCCTGCAGGGAAATTTGCATGCTGTGTATAATTTAAAGTAAAGAGCTGTTTTTGTGTGATTCAATAACAGTTCACCTCATTTTCCCCTCCACATTTTGAGATTCTAACTAATAAAAAGGTTTGAACAGAAAACAAACTTAATATGTTTTAAGTTTTGTTTTTATGCATATTTGTGTGTGTGTGTGTGTGTGTGTGTGTTATATCATTTTTATATATTTAGAATTTACATATATATATATATATATATATATATATATATATATATATAAAATGTTTTTTTCATTTTATATATAGTAACATTATTATAATTATATAATTTATATAATATTATAATGCAATGCTAGTTTTACAGTTTTAATAATTATTATTTTATTATTTAAATAATTAAATATATTTAATGAGTGTGAGTATATATTTATACTTGTCTTTTTTGATATCTTTTAAATGTGTGTGTGTGTGTGTGTGTGTGTGTGTGTGTGTGTTTGAGTATATAATATTCTGGGGGTTTTTTTAATAGTTATAATAGTAATTTAAATATATATAATTAATGAATTATAATTACATCTAAAAAAAATACAAAAAATGTTTATGTAAAAAAATGAGTTTAGTGTAAATCAATTAAAATCAACAAAAATGTGTGCAAGTATTTCGCTAAAATGTTTAATTATGGCTTTAATATTTTGAGAATTACCACAGAAGAACTGCAAATAATACAGAGAGCCCTTGCAGCTTTTACATCGAGTTTTCTGTCTACTATCCACATTGATATATATAGCATCGACTATCTCACCAGTACTGAAATGGGATTAGCCAACTGGAAAGTCATTGTTCTGTGCAGTTCACATTTAAGATTGCTGGGAAAATGTGTACGTATGTGGCACTGAAGAGTGACAAAACCTGATTACTACCCGCAGAAAGCTCACAGTATAACCACAAACATCATCCCGGGAGAGATTCAGAGCCCATGGAGAAGAGGGACAAATCAAAAAATGTGACTTAGACTGTCCGTTCAGCAGAGGCACCTCGCGTCACATCGTGCCTTTAAATCTAAATAAAGTCTCAGAGACATAAGCATATATAGAGCATATGTCAAAGTGTCAGTATGGGGCAATATTAATGCAAATGGGCCTTCAAACCTGCCACGTCGTCAGGGCTTGCTAGAGAAATAATCTGAAGAGAGTTTTGACAACGTTATTTTGAGAGTCATGGTGGCGTGGTATGTAGATCTGCACTGACAGGTTTTTGAATAGGTTTTACCCACAAGTCAGTGTGTGATGAGAAGTGCTGCTGAAGCTCTGCATGTACATCTCAGGTTTGCTTAGTCAACCCATTTTACTGTGCAGAAGACGCAATGTACATCTTTAGCAAATTAAACCATGTGTTTGGTGGAAATGAAGGTGCAGTAGTGAAATGTAAGTACTAGGGCTGTCAATTTAACATCGATGTAGTGCAGTTAACTTTTTGTAATGTCTATTCAGTGATATTGCCTGCCACCATAATGAAATTTGTTTGAATTGTTTTATTTTGGGGGCTTTTTTCAGCAAATTTTGGTGCATGTGATATATGTTATTAATTAATCATCATGTCAAGTAATTTAATTGGACAAAAATTTGTCAGAATGTGTCATATGTGGCAGTCTGTTATATTTTAATGCTTGTTTCCTTGTAGTATCTAGCTGTTTTTGAGATTACATTTGATAGGTCATGTAAGCTCTTGGTGAAAACATGTCAATATCCCAAAGGGCAGAGTGGATGTACGATGCAATTAGAGCCAGTAGATCTCTCATTAAGCAGGTTGTTCAGTTCCTCCATGGATTCTAGATTGTACCACTGTTCATTTAATCAATACATTAATCGGTTTTGTCTACTGATCTTACATATAACCCTGAAAATCACCTTTCAAATTTCACAGTTTCTCCTTAATGTAGGATTTATGTTCACATCAATTGTACAAACCAAAACTTTATATATATATATATATATATATATATATATATATATATATATATATACACACACACCCAACACACACACATATAATTTAAAAATTAAATATTATATTAAAATAATATTAAAATATTTTTAATATAATACTATATATATATATCCCCCCCCCCTTTTTTGTATTTTTAGGTTGCTTTTATTTTGGTTGCAGAATAGGCTATTTTTGATTGATTGTCAATGTTTGATTGACCTGGTTAATGGTGTAGTTCCAAACTCAACCAGCAGGGGCTAACTGCCAAACATAACCAGCCAACCTTGACCTCCTGGGTGATACCATGACATTCTTAGAAGTACCATTTAAATACCATGGTTTAATAATTTCTCACCGTATGTATAGCCGTGCCACTTTACCTAAAGTTCAGTCTTAAATGGTTTGTTCCTGACGATCAACAATGTCAGCAGCCCATGTTAACAATGTTCCAGAGATAAAGGATGAAGGATGCATTGAGCCTAAACCAGGATAAGCGCTGCCATGTTACCTTGCAGATGGGCAGCCAAATCTGGATTGCAGTCTGCTACCTTCCCCATCCATTCCACCCCCATCCCACCAACTCCAGAATCTCTCAGCACCCTTCCTCACGACTATGACACCAACACACAGTGTTGTTTTTGAAAAGGGCTGATCTGTGCATTTTGTTTGGCTGGACCTCTGGCTCCTACGCAGAACAGTGCTAGCGGCGTGCCAGGCAGCCCCTGTAGGAAAGCCCTTAATCCAATCAGACAAGCCCAAACTCAGAACAATAGAGCACACGGCGTAGGAAGTCCAAATCCTGCAGTCACAGCAAAAGCCCCTCTGAATGTAATGTTATCATGCCAGGCAGAGGAGAAGCAGATGGACTTTCCCCGCTGCAGAGGGGTGGGGTGCTGCAGGGTGAATGAAGGAGGGAGCTGCATTGCTGTTCAGTTGTCAGCTCTCTAATTTAAAGCGTAGTTAGTGCACATGGAGCCGTTGCTCATGCATAGAAGTCTTTATTGCTATCCCTATATTCAGAATATTTGATGTCGATGTAATGCAAAGAATTGGTCTGTCTTCCAAGCTGATTTACAATTATTTTTAGGAATTGACAACCTTGCCCCCTGGCTGCTGTGTTGTCAACTACTTCATCTGCACACAAGTATATGGGGGAGCTGCAGTAGCAGTACCTCAGAGCAAACCACACACATTAGCAAACATCTCCGTCAGCCCGAGTTTCCACAGTTTTCCGTTTTTTGGTGTGTGCACTCATTTTTTCTGACAGCCCTGACTTGCTTGTCAACGTGACCGCTCTGGGCAAGAACAATGACTCACTGAACCCTTTCCATCCATCCATACATTCAATTTCCATGTTTCTCTCCCTTTTTTTGTGAGTCTCTAATCCAAGAGAGAATCTAATCCAAAACCCATAGTACTGTGCATGACTCGGTGCTTTGAAATAAACTTTTAACTGAGGCCACTCAGTTTTGTTGCTCCGGCTTTGCATATATGGATTTTCAGAGGACATGCTGATTGGTAATGTGCGGTGACAGAGGGGGAAATGCAGGCGCTGTGCAGTCTCTGCACATCACAAACAGCATTGGTCATCACTGTTAGAAACAGCTGGCAGAGTTAGATTTAAATCGCATGTCACTTTCTGACCCTTATCTGAGAAAACAAACTATCTGGTTAAGTCACATGGATTTTGAGATTGAATGATGACTGATGTTTGAATGAGTAATATGTTTTATTGGGATCAAGTCAAATGTAATATACTGTCACATGATTCATGTACTGTAATAATTCTTAGAATGGTGTAGGCGTGTTTTTTGCTTTTATATCTAAAGCTGTTTTTCCTAAAGCAGTGGTGGATAAAGTACCTGAAAGTGCACACGCAAGTAAAAGTACAGATATCTTACCAGAAAATGACTTTGGTAGAAGTTGAAGTCACCGTTTAGAATATTACTTGATTAAAGTCTTAAAGTATGCAATATTTATTGTACTTAAGTATGTAAAGTATATTTTTATTATTCTATGGTCTGTCTGAATACTCGATTCTGACTGGCTGGCAGGTGTTGATTAAATTCGTTTAACTGCACAGGAAGTACCAGGTCAGTTTAATCACCGTTCCATATTAATGCACTGCTTTAATTGATGCACACTAACCAACACACATCACTCGCTCGCACACACACACACACACACACACACATACGGAGAGAGAGAGAGAGAGAGAGGTCGGAGATCGCAGATTGTGCTGCACACACACATAAACTTGTTGTCAACGCTTCCCCACGATTTTTATTACTAAAATAAAAGATAGATACTAGATCGCTACATTATATTCCCCAGCAATGAGGTGATAAAATCGCTGTTTTTGAAGTAATTGTTTGTAGAGAGAGACGCGCAGACGCAGCAAGCAGGTACACACAACTGTCATCTCTCTCTCTCTCTCTCTCTCTCTCTCTCTCTCTCTCTCAATCGACAATTAATTGAAATACATGCTATAATTCATTCAAATAAATGTGGTCTTACCGCACTATTTCATCTCTGTGTCTGATTTGAAGC
>JAFVLL020031925.1:0-2500 GCA_021397915.2 Tor tambroides
TACTCTGACTCAGTGATTCGAATCACTCTGATCTGATGCTCTCTAACGAACCGTACTCCGACTCAGTGATTCGAATCACTCTGATCTGATACTCTCTAACGAACCGTACTCCAACTCTCTGAATCCTGAATCTTTGTGCTTGTTCTGGAGCAGGTGTGTGAGGATCAGAAGTGTGAGGAGGAGGTGTTTCCTCTGGCTGTTCATTACCTGGACAGGTACATGTCCCAGAATGCTGTGCGGCGGTGCCGTCTGCAGCTGCATGTTCCTGGCCTCCAAACTGCAGGAAACGGTTCCTCTGAGCGCCGCCAAACTGTGCGTTTACACCGACCACGCCGTCAGCGTCCCAGAGATCCTGGTAAGGTCACATGACCCGCTTTACGCAAACCGTTAGCATCCAGCTATACGCCGCTTTTAGGTCAAACCTGCTTTTTCATGTTTAGTTTAAACAGTTGTAAAATTCTTCCATTGTGCAAGGTATTGTGGGTAATATTAGCCCAAAAAGCTAGCATACATGCACACTTTGACAGTCCTCTGGTAATAGTATGCAACCCTTTTGTGCCTCTAGCCTGATATTTTTAACTATTATATTATAAATGGATGAGCCGCATTTGAAGCAAATATAAATATTAGATTCAATATGTTAGTTTAAATTAAAAATGAAATAAAATAAGTGGAAGTGCTAAAATTACTCAAATTAAAACTGTAATAAAAAATAAAATAAAACTATATAAAAATATAAAAACATAAAAATCTAAGAAAAAACACTGAAATAAAATGTTGACAAAAGTGCATTACAAAATTAAAATAAAAATGAAAATATTAAAATTAAAGGTAATTCAGAATATTAATAAATAGCATAACGTATAAATAATACTTATATTAATGCAGTGAGTTTCAATGTTGTTCATCAAGTGCATATATCAATGTTATTTTAACAATTTATATAGTTTTGTTAATATTTTGTATTAGATTTAATTTTTTTTATATTTTCAGTTTTCATTTTAATTTAAAGTTGTAATTTTGTTGTGTTTCATTTTTATTAGTTTTTTCTGTTAATTTTTACTTTATTTCAAGTGATGAAAATGTTTTTTTTAATGGTTTTAGTTTTTGTCAACTATAATAACTATAATAACTATATTACTTGTCTAATTTAATTTTAAAAATCTGCTTATTGTTGTTATTATTATTAATAATAATAATATTTATTTATTTAATACTAATAATAACACTGGCTTTATTATTTCATTATTACTTTTTAATTTCTTCTAATTTTTTTATTCTGCTTATTAATAATTATTATTAATGCAATTTATTATTTACTTATATATAATTTTATTATTGTTAATAATAATGATAATATTTATTTAATACTAATAATTGGCTTTATTTAATTATTACTTTTTAATTTATTTTTTGTGAATTTTTGTTTATTATAATTATTATTAATGCATTTTATTATTTATTTATATGTATCATTTTAATAATAATAATAATAATAATAATATTTATTTGATACCAATAACCCTGGCTTTATTATTTAATTATTACTTTTTAGTTTGTTTGTTTTTTATTCTGCTTATTATAATTATTATTAATACATTTTATTATTTATTTATATGTAGCATTTTAATAATAATAATAATAATAATAACATATTTAATACTAATAACCCTGGCTTTGTTATTTAATTATTTATTTTTAAAATTCTGTTTATTATAATTATTATTAATGCATTTTATTATTTATTTATATGTATCATTTTAATAATAATAATAATTTATGTAATACTAATGACCCTGGCGTTATTATTTAATGATCTATTTTTTTAATTCAGTTGATTATAATCATTATTAATGCATGTTCTGAGGAGCAGTGGGAGGTGGTGCTGGTGTCGCGTCTGGACCGGGTTCTGGCGTCTGGTTTTCTGAGAGCTGAAGACGAGCCGCTCTCCTGCATGGCTCTGAGCTGCACAGGTACCGCTCTGATCATCCTCTGCCGAGTCAGCAGATCCTCCTCTGATCCGCTCTTTTGTTGCTCTGCGCTCTGCTTTCAGCTCTCAATCTCTGCAGATCTGCTCTGATGCTGAAACACACAAACCTCGTCAGCTGCTTATTCACGTTCATCTGATGTTCTTCTCTAAATACATCATCATTCACAAAATACAGTCACTCAAATCAGAACCGGGACACACTAATGTGATTAAACCAGGCTTTGATTCATTTTAAGTGAACACAGCTGTTACTCACTCAATACGTAAATGAATTATATTTGAAATAATAATTTAGCAATGTTTAAAATTATTTTTGTAATTATTTTTATTATTTAATTAATTTATATTTGAATTTATGAACCTTGATTCATCTTAAAAAAAAAGTCTATATTATATATATGTATATGTATATATATATATATATATATATATATAGTTATATAAATATATTTATATATATAAAGAAAAAATATGTAATTAAAATACTTAAAAGACTGAATGAATTAGAGT
>JAFVLL020031925.1:7500-13925 GCA_021397915.2 Tor tambroides
TTGTATCCGTTGCACCTGTGAACTCTGAGCAGTTAGGGGCGTGTTGTAAAAGTCAGAAACTGGTGGGAACGATCCTCAAAAGCACGGAGTTTTTGCAGTAGCATTGTTGTCTTCTACCACCAGTATTCACCTTCAAAACAAACTAAAGTCACAATGCTTCTGAACTTTATCATGAGTCATCTTTGGTATTTTTTGACTAGCCAACACCCTAAACAGTCATTTAAAAACATTTCAAAGAATAACCAGTCAGTTGTTCATCACCGGGAGCAAGGCAGCTGACGAAATAAAAGGCACCAAGTCTACATAATAAAAGCCAACATCAAACAAACTGCTGTTCCCTCAGAATGAAATGCATTCCACACGGGACTGTCCTGAATAGGGCTGCGATGATAAATCGATGCAGAATCGATTTGTGGTGATCCTCGAATGCGTCGTGATTCTCTCTGGAATCGATTCTGAGCTTAGATTTTAACAGCAGATGGCGCTCTAATCTAGTTTTTTTCCGCACACTCAAATGCTCATGAAGAAGACTTGTGCGTTCAGTTGTGTGATTTCACCTCGGCTCAGAATGCTTTTATGACGCAAGATTAATTAGCTTTCTGTGAACACCCTTCAACCTTTGCAAATTTTATGAATGATTATTTTAGGTTCAAGTGTGTGTGTAAGGATCTGGAACAAGCAGAGTACGGCTGTTTCTAAAGCTTGCAGCACCATCTGCTGTTCAAAACTAAGCTCAGAATCAATTCCAGAGATGAATTCGGAAAATCTCAGAATCAATGCAGAATCATTTCTCAATTCGCGATGCATCGACATATTTTCCCAGCCCTAGTCCTGAAACCGTACTTTATCTGGAATTTCTCCAGAACACTTCCAAGTACTTTCCTTGCATCCAACCGGTTTCCTTTTCCAAGCACAACTGGAGTTGCATCATCTCTGCACATCATGCCTTTCAGCTTGCGGTTGCTCCTAAAGCTTGCTTGTAAATCTGAGTCACATTTTCACAGTCAGAAATTGAAAACACGCTATCGGACACTCCTGCACGATAGCAGGCCATGTCCATTTCCCAGTGTCCCTGATGCTGAGACCCTTCCCTCAAGTCCAGGAGATTGTCAGCGGACACAGATCCTCGCATCCTTCTTCCACTTGTTGGTCGCTCCATTGGGGCGACCGGAATCTCTCGGTCAGGTAGGTCAAGTCTGTCGAAAGACTCTGAAGAGAGGATGCTATCCTCGCTAATCGCACCACTAGGTCGGGATCTGTTGACCTCCTTGGGTAAGGAAGGAGCAAGCTGGTCCAGAGAGCCAAATTCCTGCAGGCCGCCGGAAAACTTGCCATGCCTCTTGAGGATGCCCTTGCGGTGCGGCACCGGTGACGGATTCCCAAGAGTCTCTCCGGAGCTCTCCGGAGAAGAGGAGTAATAGCCTGACTCGCTTTCCGAAGGCTTCTTCAGGATGCCTTTAGGAGGTGGAGGCAGGACAGAAGGCACCACAGCATTCTGGCTCTTCTCCTCCAAGGGTGTAGCCTGGGAGTCACAAGGCACCTTCTGTTTAAGGCTCCCCCGCTTCTTTAGAATTCCTTTAGATGGACGAGGAGCTTCCTGCATGGTTTGCGAAACGTTATTTTCTTTGCGTGACCTGCGTATGGAGCGTTGTCGCTGGACCGGTTCCCCTCCGGTGGCCCCACCTGTCCGCAACAGGCAACGCATCTTAGAGCTGCTCTCCAGAAGGGGACGAGAGGTTCGGCGTAGCCAGTCCGCAATGCGAGCCGGGCCAGCGGTTTGACAAGCAGAGGTCGCAGGTCCTGGCTCCTGATGCGCAGATGCGGGTTCATTCTGAGCCAGCAGAGGGAGCTGATAGCCCCAGTTGAGCCACCAGTGACCTGCGATCTCCTCCAGAGTAGCTCTACGCTCTGGGTTTACCATCAGCATCCAGCGGATCAAACCACACGCATCTGTGGGGCGACAAAGAGGATTAGGCATATCAGCTACAAAAAAATCCAATATTGTGCATCCCTAAACAGGGATGTCCAGTCCTGCTTGCAGAGGGCCACCTTCCAAAAGAGTTTAGCTCCTGTCAACTAACCAGTGTTGTCAGGATCACTGAACTCTGCAGGAAAGTGGCCCTCCAGGTAGAGGACTGGACACCCCTGGCCTACAACATCACAGACTTCAAAACTGGTTGTTGGCCACTGGAAGTCATCCTTTTTCAGTAAGAGTTGGCAACGTGAGGGTTGTTGGCAATGCAAAGCGGGTGTCTCCGACAATGTGGCAGAGGTTCAAAGTTTTATGTAACTATGCAAATGATCAGCAATGCAGTGTTTTGACTACTAATGGGAATGAAAGCATTGGAGCACAAACAGTGAAGAGTATCCCGATACTGTTTCCCAACCTTGTTCCTGGAGCCACACCAAACGTACACATCTTCAAACTCTTCAAACAGATTCAGCTCATCAACTTGTTAGTAGAGACTCCAAGACCTGAAACGGATAAGGGAGGCATCCAAAATGTGTACTGTTGGTGTGCCTCCAGGAATAGTGTTGAGAAACACTGCTTGGCAAGACTAGTTCATGTTACTCTGGGCAGCTTCCCGGTTCTCTATAATTCGCCCTATGTAGGGACATAGCTAAAAATGATGCATGATGTCGGCGCTAATAGCCTTGTGGTTAGTGCGCTAACATACAGCAAAACTATGCTTGTGGCGACCCAAGTTCGAATCCCCTTTGCCGATCCCATTCCCCTCTCTCTCAACCCAATGATCACCTGTCTGAAATAGCAGTGGTGAAATTTTGGAAAAAACAAGCTTAGTGTGGGGAAAAAAAACATGCTCAGAATCAATTTTGAGCTTGGCTTTTTCTGGCATATGGCACGTGTGTGCTTGTACATGTTAAGATAACAGTCAGTTTTCAGAACTGGACAAAACATCTGATATGTTGAAATAGATCTGTGCATTAGTGTGAATGCTTATTAAAGCTGCCACAATCTATGATCTCATCAGTAATAATCAAACAGCAATAATGCTGAGGAAAAAAAGAAAAACCCATAACTAAGATTGTCTGTAAACTTTCGGATACTTTAAGCATTCTCAGATACTGAAAGTGCTTTTTGGTTATCACTTGTAATTGTTGTTTTTTTTTTAATGTATTTGCTTGTATGTTTTGAAGCTATATTTATTTGGTTAAATTCTTAATTGTTTTGATTTATTATTAATTTTTAATTATTTAAAAAGTAGCCTGCTAATATAATTTAATAAAAATGCACAAAATAAATTTGATATAATCGTGATGCACTGTGATATCGAATCGAACCGTTGACTTGATAATCGTAATCAAATCATGAAACCAGTGATGATTCACACCCCCAATAAAAAGCCCATAAAAATAACACGATGCATGAAAAACCACGTGAGAAATCGGACCTCATCAAAAATGTCAGATCAACATTAAAACAGCCAATATGGTGACTAGATGACCTCCGGCAATAAAGTTACTCCTGGTGTGAACTTGATAGTCTCTGAGGAACTCAAATTTATGAGATTGCAACGGTCAACAGATGGAAAGCACACATTTCAGAGCATTATCTGCTAGGAATAGATAAGCCTCATCTATAAAACTGCTACATGGTATGTTTGAAAGAGCCTGGACCTTCGACAAACACAGTAAACCAGCCTCGGTTTAAATATAGGGCAACAAGGAGGTCTTGAGTTTCGAGTTTATCTTTCAAGAGCCTCACCAGATGGTTTGGTGGGTTTGCGGTAGTTTCCGGTGCTGATCTGCTGGACCAACTTTTTGTGGTCTTGTCCGTCAAAAGGCATGGCTCCGTGAACCAGGGTGTAGAGTAAGACGCCCAGAGACCAGCTGTCCACCTCTGGCCCTCTGTAAGGCCGTCCGTTCACGATCTCGGGCGAAGCATACAAAGGACTGCCGCAGTACGTCTGCAGGAATTTATCACTTTGGAACAGGTTTGACAACCCGAAGTCCGCGATCTGAAAAACAGAAAGTGGTTTCGGTCAATGCCCGTTGGCCTTTCAGTCTGCCAGTTTTATAGCTGAACGTAGATTTATGCCGTTATCTCACGCAAGTTTCGACTGGGTGTTTCTTTTATGGCCTCTTGTTTAATAACGCCAGGGAAAACAGCTATCAGAGATAACATTTCAAACTGACTGTGAAAGTCGGCTTATGCAAAATAATTGTCTGTGGACGTCCGTTCAACAGTTTATAATAGGTTTGTCCAATCCTGATCCTGAAGGGCCACTATCCTGCGGAGTTTAACTCTTAACATTCCCAATGAAACACAAAGCTAATCAAGGTCTTCAGCAGTGGTTCCTAATCCTGGTCCTGGAGAACCCCCAACATGGCACGCACATTTGTGACCCTGGACCACAAAACCAGTCACAAGGGTCAGTTTTTTGAAATTGAGATGTATGCATCATCTGAAAGCTGAATAAATAAGCTTTCCATTGATGTAGGGTTTGTTAGGATAGGACAATATCTGGAATCTGAGGGTGCAAAGAAATCAAAATATTGAGAAAATTGCCTTTAAAGTTGTCCAAATGAAGTTCTTGGCAATGCATGTTACTAATCAAAAATTAAGTTTATGGTAGTAAATTTACAAAATATCTTCATGGAACATGATCTTTACTTAATATCGTAAAGATTTTTGGCATAAAAGAAAAATGGATAATTTTGAGCCATACAATGTATTGTTGGCTATTGCTACAAATATACCTGTGCTACTTAAGACTGCGTCTGTGCTCCAGGGACACATTTGAGGTTTTAAAGTCTTTACTATGATACGATATGATATGTTGGGGGTTCTCCAGGACCAGGATTGGGAACCATTGGTCTTCAGGATTGCTAGAAACATCCAGGGAAGTGAATTAGGGGCACTTTGTATCTAAACTCTGCAGGACGTCGCCCTTTAGGAGCAGGATTGGACAACTCTGGTTTACAACAAAACAAACATTTATTCTGCTGATCATTCTTAAACGAGGTCAAATGAACTAGTTGTAAAACCTTAACAAATTAAAAGTTCATTCTGTCCCGAACTTACCTTTATATTGCCATTGTCGTCCAGCAAGATGTTCTCTAACTTCAGGTCGCGATGAACAATCCCGTTCTATTGGGGGAAAAAAACAAAGATATTTAGAAACCACACCTGTCGTTTTTTGTAAATTAAATGCGATTTTAAATTCTGACTAGAGGAGCCGTTTTTGATGCACGGTTGAGTAAATTCGCTAATTTTTATGTCGCTTGCCAACCAAACACAAGCTAATGAACAGTATTATTTGGCAGACGTTCAGTCTGTTATCTATTTACACTGGAATCTTTTATAATACTGCTATTGGTGTCATTTTGGTTATCACTTTAAAGGGTTAGTTCACCCAAAAATTAATTACTCACCCTGATGTTGCACAAAAAGTATTCTCATAGCTTCGTAAAATTACAATTGAAGCTCTGATGTCACATGGATTGTTTTAACAATGTCCTTATTACCTTTCTGGGTCTTGAACTTTTCAGTTGCATTGGTGTCTATGGAGGGTCAGAGAGCTCTCGGATTTCATAAAAAATATCTTAATTTGTGTTCTGAAGATGAACGAAGGTCATACGGGTTTGGAACGGCATGAGGGTGAGTAATTAATGACATAATTTTCATTTTAAATGATATATAAATGATCCGGTGATCAATGACGTCTGGAGGGAATTTAACTTTTTTTAATTTCAATTTCACTCTTCAACACTTTCTCAATGACAAACAATCAGAAAACTCCCCAGACTTTCCTCTGATTGCCCAACTCTTTTATCTGGTGGCGATCTCTAAATAAGGACGCGACAGGAGCGCTTGGGTCGCGTCAGAGCTGGAATGCTAGTCATGCGTGATTGTGTTTCTCAGCGGGAGGGCGAAGAGAGTCTGGCTTCAGCTCTTTTCACATCAACACAAAAGCACTGCAGCCACGCCTGCCGCTCTCAGACCGCTCACACACAGGGCTGCCAACTTAGCAATTTTGTTGCAAAATTTAGCAGCTTTTCAGACTACCCTAGCAACTTTTTTTTACAAAAGCACCTAGCAACAACTTTAGCTGTTTTAGCAACTTTTGATAAGTGACTCAAATATTAAAAAAACACACATTTATCATCTAAATTACACAAAAAGAGGAAACCAAAGATGCCTAGCAGTAAACACATCACGGGAATTAAGTTGCTAATTGCAGTTGAATAATAATTGAATAATTGTTCATTTATGATACACCTTGTTAGTAGCTTGTCCCTGCGATTGTTGATCAGTTAGTAAGAAATATATCTATTTTATATCTAAATATATCTTAAATATATCTATTAATCCCAGTTGAACACTGGCTCTGGTGTGACTGTAAATGCAGACCTTGAGCCAAAAACTCATCACCAAACACCAATGACTTGTACATACACTA
>JAFVLL020031926.1:0-84822 GCA_021397915.2 Tor tambroides
TTTTTTGAATGAAAGATCAAAAGGATAAACAATGCAGATTTATTTTCACAGCCACCTTTGCTCAGATTTACCAAGGGTGCCAATATTAGCGGAGGGCACTGTATTAGCATTATTCAGTAGCGAGCGTTTGGGGCTCATAGGGAGTTTTATGTTACAGTCACAACCCTGTTTAAAGGTTGTTTTCACACACAGTTTGAAATGCTTTCCTTGTGGTTAATATTTCATGTTGTTTGTAAATTCTCCGCTTCTTTCGCTGAACAGACACTATCCCTGGCCCACTAAACCAAGTAACCTCCTTTAACAATGAAACGCTAAATGAATAATAGATTCATAGTGATGCATTGTGGACTCCAGGGCCCAAGGCATGGAGGTGTTCAGAGGTAAGCACATTTAAATGAAAACTAGCAAGCTCATAATTAACTCCAGCTGCACTGACCAAATCAGGGGAATATAATTTTTTCGGTGAACTTTAGGATATTGAGTTTGTGGAGAAGCGTTCTAGATATGCGAGGTTGATGATTCTGACTGCTTCAAGTGCCATCTAACAATTTAAACAGCTTCTGTTAATAATTAACAACTAATAGCATGCCTGGACTTTCAGAGTGTTTATTGTTAATAAGTAACGGTTATGATTGTATTACTGGTGTGACCACTGTGAGAAACAGACCATATGTGTGGGTTTGTTACCATATTTAGCTTGAAACTGGGTTGTTTTATGAACAGTTTGTTGTGAAGCTTGCTTATTGTGTGTTTGCTGTTCTCTCTTTCCTTCAAGTATGAGAACTGACCCAGTTAAAACTGCATTTTTCATGTAAAATGCATTTCATTTCATGCTGTTCATCTCATCTCTTGTCTCTTTTTGATGGAACAAAAGCTTGTATAATAATGCTGCATCATCAAAGATTGATTCAATCTAATATCCCACTGATGGGTTCACATGCGCTTCAAAATTATATGCAAATGACATTTTTGTTTAACAGTGTATTACCGGATGTCATGAAAGGCAATTGGGCAGTGCAGTGGCCTGCTGCAAATCATATTTCTTAGATAAAATTTGAGCAAATTCTCACCCTCCTCCATTACATTGTGCAACCTTGGTGGCTATTGCATTCAATAAGTCTCGACTTCATATGCCTCTGAGGACACACAAGGTAGCTCTATAGCCCTAGTATTGTGCTAGTATGTATGCTGTTGTGAAAAGAAAAAAAAAACGAACAACTGTGCACACAAGGCTATATAGTAACTGAATCAGTTTTGTAAATGTAGTTTTGATAATAGCGTGACCACCAGTGTATCCCTGGGTCAGAGAAGCATTAAATTATAACCAAACATTTACTGACAACATTCAGCAAATTGTGAGGGAAAGATTAAATAAATAAATAAATAAATAAATAAATAAATAAATAAATAAATAAATAAAGTGTTGGCATAATTAAACAAACAAATAAATAAATAAAGAAAGAAAATTAAAAATGTATATTATAACTGTAAATAATTTTCTGAAGTTTGAACTGTAATATTTTCAATTAGAAAAAAAAATGCAATGCCTACAACATTTTTATTTTATTATTATTATTTTTTTTTTAAATATTTAATATATTGCTCACAGTTTTTACAGCATAATTTATCCTGGTTTTGCAATGTTTGTTGCTATGCGTCGTGTTGATAACATTCTTTGATGTGGTTTATGAGTGTCACCATCACTGTGTTTAGTGTATGTATGCACAGCTTTAGCTTGTTGTTGTCTGTCTTTGCAGAAACTCTTCCTGTGCAGTAACATCCAGTTTATACAAGGTCTTACTATGAGAGCAAATAGTAATAAAAGTACCTCAACATGCTACACCTGTGTGTGTGTGTGTATGCACCAGTGCCACTGGACATGCAGTTTATTTGTCCAAAACACAACAGTTTACTTGTTCAATGGATTGTGCAGATAGTTTGTCAACGCTGTTCAGTTAAAGCGCTTGGCTTCTACACAGCACATTACTAAATAATGCTGATTGACAGAAGGAAATAAATAAACACATGCAATATTAATCTCTCTCAAAATCTCTCTCTCTTTTTTTTTTTTTTTTTTTTTTTTGATGAGAAGTTTGGCTGTTTTGCAGAGAACTCCCAATCGTGAGTCACAGCATGCCTACGCAAGGAAACCAATCCACTTCCTGCTTTGCTTTCATCTTGGAGGGATCCCATCTCAATTTTGTTCCTGCCTCTGGCTGAGCGGTTTTCCTGTTCTGACTAATGGCACGTTGGATTCAGTGTAAAACATGAACGTAATGTTTCCCTGAGGTCACAACGTGAGTCTTGTCACTATCCAGCCAATGGTAGCACAGCAGAAAGTAAACCAGAAAGTTTTATTTTCATATTCATGAGTATAATTCTCACAAACTCAGATCTCTGCAGGAATCAAGACTGAGATGATATTCATATTCATAACTCATGGTCAATGCCAGAAGTTCAATGGGCTGCAGAATTGGACCTAGTATTACAACAAACACAGCTATAACTTTGTTTCGCAAACAGCTACGATCCCAAATTAGGAAGAAAACCAGACAATGTTCCTTGGTAAGCTCTAAACTCAAGCATTTGCACATAATCAGTGCTGAAACGTCCAACACAGCTGTTTTAGATGTTTGTTTTTTTTGGATGTTGCAGGTCTTCAGTATAGGATGCTGGAGTGTCAGGGTTGTTACTGTTAGCTAAAACTATTTAAAAAAATTGTTAATTGAAATAAAGGTGAAATAAAATCAAATATAAATATTAGATGAAACATGTATCTTAAATTAAAGTAAAATTACTAAATGGAAATAAATTAAAACATCTAAAACTGAAAATGTGTGTGTGTGTGTGTGTGTGTGCGCATGTTAAAAAAAAATAAAAAAAATAAAACAAAATAATAAAATAAATTGAGCTCACATGAACTAAGAATGAACAGTTGTATTTCTACAAACTAACGCAAACATTATGTATGTACAGAGGAAGTAAGTAAATGAACATTAAAACATTTACACATTTGTGTATTAACAGATTCTAAAGGATTTCATTACACCGAAAAGAAAGATAAAGAACAGGATGCCTTTTCTTTGTATAAGACCAGCCAATCCAATATATTTTGAACCTCTTAATGCATTCATGTAGGTTTGAGTGTGTGTGTGTATTATGCATCGATGATTAACTACATCACAAAAAAAAAAAAGTTTGTATTTCTTTTAAAATATACATATAATTATACTATAATTACAGTATATGCTAGATAATTTTGGAAAGTTGGTCTAGGCAGGTTTTGATCACTAGACAGTGATCTGACTTTAAAATACCTTATTAAAGAAAATTAATCTGATATCTTTCATACACTAATACAAATCGAATCTTCATGAATGGAATACCTGTGTATTTGTTCCAGACATGAGTCAAAATTATCAATAACTTCAACTCCCAGCATCAAATCAACTGCTGTTTGAATGTTATGTTTAATTCATATTACACATCTGACATGAACGAACATTTGGTGAGAGTAATGACCCCATGTAAACAAGCGTTCCAGACACAGACTCACCTTCAACGTGCAGAGGTCAAACCCCTCAAGCTGCTGATCTCTGAACAGTTTCATGTTTGTTTGGTATGATGTTAGCTAGACTCAAAAAGGTAGTGCAACTTCTTCCTGAGGTTTAGAAGAATAAAATATTTGTTTACTAGTCTCACACCTGGAGCTATTTCATAAAACAAGTTTACCAAATAAGCCAGGTTTATTTCAGTTAGTCTGACTTATTGTCACTTGATTTGGTTCAAAATATGTCAGACTAACTGAAATAAGCCTGGCTTGTCTGGTAAACTTGTTTTATGAAACAGCCCCCAGGTCCACATTCGGACCATTTTTCAGCTCTAAACCAGTGATTACAGAGTGAAAATACTTCCTCTACCTCGGGTTTCTGTTTGGTCACATAGTGACCTGGTCAAATACGAGCAAGAGCACATTTGATCCTAGATCAGACAACACTGTGCTCACCGGGCCTGGTTATAAATGAACATGTCTACATCTAGATTTCTATTTTCACTCCAAATGGTTTGATGCTCGCTTAAATCACATTGGAGGCACACAGGCGGTAAACTGGAGACCTACCCCAATTAACTTCAACACCCTGATGACACCCGCTCAAGTACACATATCAGAACCGAGCTATCAAGCGCACTGTCTATTTTTCTCTCTCGCTCTCAAAGCTCTTCTATTAATACTGTGGCCTAATTACACCAGCTCCCTCTGACTGACAAGACCAATAACCCAAAAAATGTTATTCGACAAAACAATACAGAGCTGCGGCACATTTTGAAGCAATGCAGCTGTCAGCTGAAATAATAGATGAAGAAATCGATAAAATTGAGCAATTCTTTTACATGCAATGTATAAAAACAAGATTCAGCAAGCAAACCCATGTCATGTTTTTCTCAGAAGTGTTTAGCATGGTGTGTAGCATGCATATAAATCCATTACATACACAAGTGAATAAGCAAACATATGCAATATGGCTTGTATATGAAAAATATAAATATATGAATTTTCAAAATGCAAAGGATAAAATTCAGACTATACAAACTCTCACTGCTGCAGTTCAACACCCTGAGAAAGAGAAAAACGGGTTAAAAGGCAGTGTTTAAAAAAGACAAATAAAAAACGGGAAGACGTAATTTTCCAAGAGATTTTCAATTGTCATATAAATGCGTAAATGTAATGTACAACAACTCCAAAAGACAAAACAATACGAAGCTTCAGCACATTTTGAAGCAATGCAACTGTCAGCTGAAATAACAGTGGTTGAAGAAATCAATGAAACTGAGTGATTCTTTTACATGCAATGTATGAAATAAGATCGAACAAGCAAATTCATGGCATGTCTTTCTTGGAAGTGTTTAGCATGGTGTATAGCATGCACACAAAACCATTACATGCACAAGCAGATAGGCATTTTCAGCTTTGGATGAAGGAATATTGATTAGCTATTCTATATCTAAGTATGTGAAGATAAATGCTTTTATTTTTTGGTTTGAAAACTGAAAATGAATAAAAAACAGAACGATGGGGGTTCATCAGCGACAATCATTTTAATGAATGTTTTTTGGTTGAAGTGTTTGTTTAATGAGTAGTGAAATGTTAATTGCAGTACAAAAAGGATAATCATGTTTTCCATTTAAAACGCCGAACAGATAAACAATAACAATAAGCATAAATTGTCTGCAAAGTGTGATTAGGAGATCCTAAATATTTGCCATCGCCGTTCACTGTATAGCACTTAATGTCTGTCTGCTTTATGACTTTGAACATCTTTAATAACTGCTTCTCATGCTGAATCCAAAATGATTAGTATTCATTGTGAAAATACATTTGTGAGCTCTTGTCAGGCCTATATGTTCGTCGCAGTGTGTGATGCTGGCGGATTGTCAGCCTGAGGGGAAATTTATGCATTAGGAATTTGCCTCATTAGACATATTCTGAACGGCTACAGACCATTCAAAAGATAAATTTAGCGCTGCTTTCATCTTAGTCGTGCAGTGTTTGTGCGTCTTGGAAGCTTTTGCATGGAGTAATTGGCATCATTAACACAATAAGCCATTTTCATTAGACGTTGCATCACTCTCAAACAGCAGCAACATTACAGAAAGTTGGATGATGGTGGTTGGTCATGTGATGCATCATGGCTGACAACTTCTAGTTGAGAACTTGATGAAATACCTAAAAGCACCCATTTAAATCAAACACAAGGAGCTATTTGCGTTTCTAAACATATTTCATTGCTGTAGAGAGAAGCAGAGGCCGAGAAAGTGAACAATCGTTTAAAAAGCGATGCTTAAAAAATTGAAATAAGATGATAGCAATGCTGAAAGCTTTTGTTATAGATAACAACTGCATTTATGTAAGGCAATAAAAGCATCTGCCAAATGCAAAAAATATAAATGTAAAATGCAACAACTCCTTACTAAAAGCTCTTGAAAATGATTTTGTATCACATTAATCCAGCCAGCAATCCAGCAGCATTGTCTATGTTTTGCCTCAATGACAGCAGGTATGAGGATGAGATTAATATCTACCTTTTCCTGTTATTAATCTGTGCACGCACTTCCTGAAATGACTAATGAATTACATTGCAGGTGCTATTTAATGTATGTGCATTAACATCGCCCTGGGCTTTTGCGCATGCATGCAGCTACATTACGCCCCAAATTAAACACTGTCAAAAGTTTGAATGACTTTACTATTATTCTAAAATGTGGAAAATAGTTGCATCTCATATTTATATGGACTTGTATTCCAGCCACAAGTTAAAACGCCTTAAAGACAGATTACTTTCTTACAAACAACTTTACACTTCACAAGATGGACTGGAGTGGTGTGGATTATTGTGATGTTTTTATCAGCTGTTTGGACTCTCATTCTGACGGCACCCATTCACTGCAGGGGATCCACTGCTGAGCTAGTGATGAAGAAACAAACTCGTCTACATCTTGGATGGCCTGAGAATGAGTGAACTATTCCTTTATTAGATCAACTCAGACATTTATCCATGTGTCATAAACATGTCATTACACACATTTGTACAAATACATCACAAATGGACACGCACGCATGCACAAATGAATACAAATGAGTCATGGGCCTATTTTATCCTCCTGTGAGAAAACATATTCAGGTCTTTCTCTCTGTGTCCGGGGGAGTGTAGAGCTTTTCACCTTTTAGCATGCATTTGCTCAGAGTTTGATAAAAATAATACTCTCTCGTCACGCTACCTGCAGAGAGGCACATTGTTTGAAGTGTAAATCCTTCTTCAGAGGAGGTGGAGGTGGGCCACAATGCTCCATGATTCACTGGTAAACATTACAGGCAGCATGGGAAATAGCCAGAGAACAATTGTACATTGAGATATTTTTCTCTCAGATCCGGAATATTAATGCATTAACTCACATTCACATTCTATTTGTAATACGTTCTATCAGCACTATTATTTAGGAAGCTTTCCCGATATTAATATGTCAGTGAGTTACTGACAAACCTCACAAACTTGGAAGCTTTTCCATATCAAATGTTTTTAGCTCTAAATATATGCAAGTTTTATTTAAATTGAATGGGGTGGGGGTGGGCTGGGGGTAGTATAATTGCATTCAGACTGTGGAATTACTTGAAAAGGGCAGTGATTTGAAAAGAACTGAGAGTCACAGAGAGTGAAAGCAAGGGCACTTTCATGCTGGAATATTACATTGTAAATCAGAGACATTTATATGTCCCTTTTCTGTAATATAGTCGGTTTTGTGGACTGCTTTGCACAAAGATCTGGAGAAGTTCAACACCTGCATGGCTAAACAGCAAGATATCAAGATATACTGCATTGCATAACGTGAAATCAAATTAAATCAACAACCAACTAAATAAATAAATAAATAAATTTAGTTCGCTAGCAAACATATACACACATACATACATATACAGTACATATACACACATAGCCTATTATATGCTACAATCGTTTAGAATTATAGAAAATTATATACAATTGTTGTATTATACCTAATTATGAATAATGAGAATTAAAAACAAAAGTCAAAATAATAAAATACATAAAATAGAAATATTGTTTAAAAACAAAAACAAAAAAAACAACGCAATAACATGAAAATCATACTATAAGTTAAACGGCATTTATTCCCACATAAAATTCTGGCAACACTTTATTTTAGAGTCTCTTAACTAGTTTCTTATTAGCATGCATATTACTAGAATATTAGCCATTTATTAGTACTAATTAAGCACATATTAATGCCTTATTCTATATGACTTTATTCTACATCCCTAATCCTACCCAATACCTAAACTTAACAACTAACTTACTAACTATTAATAAGCAGCAAATTAGGAATTTATTGAGGGAAAAGTCATGGTTAATAGTGAATAAGTGTTCCCTATTCTAAAGTGTTCCCAAAATTCTATTATAATCCTATACTTCATTGCTATTTAATGCAGTGAATGGGCTAGACCAGCTTCAAGTAAAGTTAAGTTATTCTTGGCCATAAAGTCACCTTTCTTATCCTCTGCTGGTGGGAGAGAAGCAGTAGGAGGTCTTCATTCGTAACAGGCTCGGGAGCTGACGGGAGTTGTGAACTCAGGTTCAGGAGGCAGATGGTTGTAAAAGCAGTGGGTGTAAATTAAGGAGGTGCGATTGAAGTGAGAACGATGTCTCTTGACAAGCCCCTCCCACTACAGCATCTCATGTTTATGGATACTGCATGAAGAATAGCGATAGCACAGCTTTGGCTGACCCAAACTCTGTCATTAAAGCAGGAATGGTCGACAAAGTTTGTAGGGTGCAACATAAAAGTGTAGAAATTGAGTCTGAAGTCTGCAGGTCAGGCAGAGACGTTGCTTTAGTGTTCAGCACAGCTGCTATTGAATGCAGATTGCTGACCACTGATGGGTGAGGCAGAAAGTAATCTGAGCATCACCCAGCTCACCCAGACTAAGCATCTGATGCATAGTTCACAAAAAAATGCCAAGAGATTTCTTGAAATGACAAGCTCCTTTTGTTATTGGTTGATTTTACAACATTTATAAGAGTCAGCGTGCAGAGCTTTTTTTTTTTTAGATCACAAGCAAACACAAGTCATGTTTACAAGTTCTGAACCTGTAACAATGAGTGCTTTTGAGGAAGAAGAAGATGATGCTGGATGTGTTTGCAAGTTTGGTGGCATCAAATCTTTGAAAGGTACTGAAATCTTTTTGTTTGAAGCACTTACCAGCAAGTAAAGAAGATATCCTTGAACAAACTTATCAAAAACATGTCTGGATAATAATTTACGTCAAGATCAGATGATAATGATGATAATAATAATAATAATAATAATCATCATAATAAAGAAATTATACTTTTCACCAAAAAATGATGCTTATTTTAAGACCATTTCATGACAATAAAGCATGTTTTTATTTCCCAATTCTAAGTTTAATGTTGTAATGCTGCAATGACTTTATGATTAATGCTGAATTTAATTATATAACATCACCTTTCTATCTATCTATCTATCTATCTATCTATCTATCTATCTATCTATCTATCTATGCATGCACACACACACACACACACACACACACACACACACACACATATATATGAAATGAAAGTAGAAAGTAGATAAATGTGAAGTAACCCAGACTTTTTTTTACGATTATTATTTTTTTTTTTTAAATGATTCACCATGTTTCATAATTACACACTCCTAAATGTCACATAAGAAGCAAACTAGCAAACATACATGGTCTCTTCTTGTTTAAATTGTCTACAGTCAGTTCTAGGCTAGAAATGTGAACTAGTAACATGAAACTAGGTGGATAAAAGTCGGTGCACTGATATGCGAGTTACTTAAATTCATGCAGGTTGGTGTCAACAGCTTGTTTATCAACAGCGAGTGTCACACTTAAGAATTACGCAGTTCTCTTCACCAGAAAGTCAATGCAGTATCACAGACTCATGCATGATGAATCTACCATTCTTCCGCTGCACATTAAATGGCAGCAAAACAAGCAGGGGGAACACAGGGAATGAGTGATGAGACACGCGAGCAGGTGCTTGATGAGTTGATCTTACAGCTTCTAGCTGGGTTTGGCTCTGTGGGTGTCAGCTGGTGAATCACACTGATCAGCCGAGGCCTCTGAACTTTGATTTGTTGGGAATCTGCTCTGCTCATTTGGATTCTCTGCGAAGATGCAGGTGGAACTCACTCACTGAGAGACGTCGCGTGTTTGGAGAAGTCTTGTTTGAGGATGCGAAACGCCACATGCTACCAGTGCTTTTAATACTTTTTGTTTTTGAAGAATACTCTGGTCAATTCTTAGAACATTACTGTTGAAAGGTTTGGGGTCGGTAAGAGTTTTAAAATGTTTTTGAAAGTAGTCTCTTCTGCTCACTAAGACTGCATTTATTCCAGTCTTAGGCTTCAGTCTTCAGTGTCACATGATCCTTCAGAAATCATTCTAATATGTTGATTTACATGAATGTACATGAATAAAATCTCAAACTGTATAAAACAAGAATAGCCAAATAGAAATTGATCCCAGGCTCATATTTATGGCTTCTCTTCATGGTTTTTTTGAATTGTAATCTTGTCTTCCTCATTAGAGCATGTTTTTACCGATCGTAAACACGGGTGGCTTGATGAATGCTTTCCATTTGTTCCACTAAAGGCTTACAATCCAAACTTGCCCGTGCAACACTTCGCTGGTCAGTTGCTTCTGGCTAAACTACATTTGGATTATTTATTTCTTAGTTTACTTTCTTTTTTGTACTTAAGAAAATTATTTGTGTAGAAATACACCATGTGCATTTAATAGACCACCAGCTACAAGATGAAATCGGTCTCTTAAAACCCATGAAGACCAATACTTAGCAATCTTCGCCAAGGCACTAGCACAACTGTATTTATGTTTATGCCTGATATAATTAACTATTGATTTAGCTTTTCAAGTCCTTCTCTTTTTCCTGATGAAATGTACCCGAGTGGAGCAAAGCCAATACGCATAACCTTATTTTCTGTTTCTTTGGTGTCAGTGGAGTTATTGCTCCCTTTTTGCTGCATTTTACAAAGGTCCATAGGGCAATTGATTACGCTGGCTGTCAGGAGACGCCATCGGGCTCCAAATGACCTTGATTGACTGGCGTTCACCCGCTCGAGCCCTGCCGTCCCATACATACAGACTGCAGTTTTTGGATGCAGTTACATTTATAAGCGACAGTTGGGAATTTGTGCTTCTTAATGGATTCTCCTTTGATTGGTTGCGGGTTATTTTAGGCTTGCGGCAGAGTTCAAATCTCTAGGTTTCTGTGGCAGATAGACAGAACGGCCTGAATGATGTGCGCTGGCACATTTGAAGTGGGTGACAACGACAGTTAAATCCCTGAGACTAAATATTTTGCATAATTCCCCAGTTTCACATTCACACGTTGTGAAATTATACATAGAAGAGATTTGGAGTTGTCTGGCCAGCTATAAAGCTGATAAAAACACAAATTTAGAAAAGCCTGCATGCCTTGTGAGATGTACAGTGTTTACTGTTAATTTGGGGCAGAGTTATTTTTGTTATTAATTATAATGTAAAATTTTTTGCTAACATTTTGAATTACATTTTATTTTTACATTTTATGCTTTCATAGTAGCTTTAGTTTCAGGTTTAGTATTTTGTATGTTCGTTTACATGTAACATCTAAAAAAAACATTTTATAAAGTATATGTGTGTCATTTTTATTTGTTTAAATTCTTAACTTTTTATTAAATTAAATGTATAATTTTTTAATTTAGATTTTAGTTTAAGATTTTACTTTAAACAATGTCATATATAGCTATTTAGTATATATTATATCCATTTAATGTATGTAGTTATTTAGTGTTAGTTTTATTTATATTTAGTTTTAGCTAATAATAATAATAATAATAATAATAATAATAATAATAATAATAACAATAACCTTGGTTTAGGGTTAAAAAATGTAAGATTATGGTTTAAGATTAGTATTATTTTTAATAGGATTTTTATTCATTGTATTAAATGGATCAAAGGTGACAGTAAAGACTTTTATAATGTTACGACAGAAGATAGTTCTTTTACATTTTAATAATATTTCACATGACTGTTTCTACTGCATTTTTGGTGAATTAAAATGCAAGCTTTTTTAAGAATAAGAGACTTCTTTCAAAAACTGAAGGTCAGTTTTGGTTGCACAGTGACTTTAAATAAGGCCAGCAGAACCACCAATGTGCTTTTCCTTAACATGAGAACAATAACGATTAGAAGCATTCGCCATCACTGGTGGCTTTCTCACATCTGTCGCAGCTTCATATCTGTCCTCATTCCCTCCCATTGCATGATTAATGGAGCTCTGCTCGCTAGTCTGCATGCATGTACCGCAGTGAGCTTTGCTGGGATCCTATTTACTTGACAAGCATATAATACAGGTTTATCCCTACCTCTCGCCTATACATGCACCCATATATACCTTTACACTGAGTGTAGCTCGTGTGCTTTATGGTGTCACTCCTATGACAAGGAGTAAGAGCTCAGTCTGAGAAGTGGAACCATTTAAAAGCACCATCAGAGAGGCAATCTGCAAAAAAATGAGATTTCAAAATGCAGGGGCCTCATTTGTTATGTGACTTGCAATAAAAATGGAGCCTGGATATATGCATGTGATGGAGTGGAGAAAAAAAGAAGACTCTATGGAATAAGACTTTCTGGCATCTACTGTACTGCAGTGTCATTTTTAAAGGCTACACCATACGGCACATAATAAAAAGCATAGTTATGCTTCTGAAATCTGGTTTGATAAAAGTATTCTATAGTATTACAAATTGCTATTGTTTGTTTTAATTAACATTATAAGTGTATATTGTTAGAAAATACTTCTATTTTGAATAAATGCAGTTTTTTTTAAACTTCTTATTCATTAAAGAATCCTGAAAAAAAAAAAAAAAAAAAAAAAAAAAAAAAGGTAAAAAAAAAAAAACAGGTTCCAAACACAACAGAACAACTGTTTCCAACACTGATAATAAATCAGCATATTAGAAATATTTTTGAAGGATCATGTGATGGGATCTGAAGACTGGAGTAATGATATTGAAAATTCAGCTTTGATCACAGGAATAAATTATATTTTAAAGTATATTAAAATAGAAAACCATTTTAAATTACAATAATATTTCACAATATTACTGTTTTTTTTTTTTTTTTTTTTTTTTTTTTGGACCAAATAATGGAGTCTTGATGAGCATAAGAAACTTTAGAAGAAAAAAAAAAAAAAAACTTTGTTAGATTCACCCATTGTTTGTCATTTATTTTAATGCTGTTTCTGTTGTTTTATAAAACCAATAAGCCATGTGTTGTGTATCGAGCCAAACAATGGCCTTTAGCTATAGTAAATTCACTGCAATACATAGCCTAAAGTGGCTTTTTGTGTCTATTTTTTATGTGAATGGCTGTGACATGATGACCGCATCCATGCAGCTCTCTGAGTTCCATCGAAAATAACAGCAGAAGCTACTAAACTTAAGCTGAGTCACTTTTGCACATTCCAGCTGTAATATTCAGTATTTTTACCCTTTTATTTGTCTCCGCTGCTATTTCTTGCATTTTGGAATGAGTTCTTGATTTAATGTGTCTGCCCTAAGGGTAGCTCGACAGAGGAAACATTTGTACTGAGTTTTACCGCCAGTAATTGTCTGTTTACACTGACTCTGTTAACTGAAAGGCTTGCATGAAGTAAACCTGATGTTTTCCACTTTACACAGACAGATTTTTTTTTTTTTTTTTTTTTTTAGATGCATAGATGTTATCTGTAATTGTATATAATACATGCATAAAGTGTATAATGAGGCAAAAAAGGGTCATTAGTATAACTATAGATGGATATAAAGTAGCTGCATATCAAGTTAAAAAGTTACTCCTTGGCAACTGGTACAAGAGTATGTGTATTCTGTTGTACTAACTAGTACTTTTATTGCATGGGACAATTCGAGTCCAGAGAAGATGGCTTATGGAAGAGATGCTGTGTGGAAATTTTTAACCCTTCCATGCTGACATACACAGCTCAATAATGCTGATAAGAGGTAGTAAATGCAGAGAAAAACAGTTTGGGGGTTGAAGAATAGTTCAGCCAAAAATGAAAGTTCTGTCATCATTTACTCCCTCTCATGTCATTCCAAGTCCTCATGATTTTATTTATTCTTTAATAGCTGCAGAGTCAAGCAAATGACGCTTTGCATCTCAATATATGATAAATAAATCAAATTGCAGCATAATGGACCAATTGTATATGGATACATTTTAGAGGGTGGCAAACAGACAAGTAGACTGAGATTGGTCCCTTTATTTGTGAACAGTGAATGCAGGTTTGTATTTTATCCTTAAGTTTAACAGTTTATGAATAGTTTGAGTTTTGCAAGCTACACAAAATGCAGTATAAAACCCTGATTTGTGTCATTCTAGAAATAAATATAAAATTAGCATAAGAATTAAACTGACAAAAACAATCCTATTAAAATAGAAGTATGCAAAAAGTGTAACAATTGTGTCCTGAAATTGTTTTGTAGTTATTGATAAAGTCATATTTAGAAAAAGATAATTTTTTTTTTTTGTGAATGACTTAACAATATAAAGCAGAATCAGCCATGCAACTCCAATCACATGGCAGTGGCGTTTTGTTCCTGAATGAATCAATGTTTTGGAACAAATCAGTTCAAAAATTATCCAATAACTCACTCAAAAAAAACAGACTGTGCAACCTGCAGAAACAATTACTGAAAAATCGTACAGTCTGTCTGTCAGAAATGCACAAAAACAGAGCTCTATAATAGACAGTAGTCTATGTAACGTTATTACTTCTAGCTGTGTCAACAAAATACATTGGATTTGTCCATCTGATGCAATGAAACAAGAAAAAGAAACTACACCCTGCACATGGCAAGTGCTTTTTACTAATCTACAAAATAAGTGCGGCTGATGGGAGATGCATTCTAGCAGATGAAAATGAAAAGTCTGGCATGGAAAAGCGTGGTACTGTAGCTGCGAGGCATCACTTGCTGTTCACACTTGACAAAACATGTTCAGACCTGGTGCGTGGAATACAGTTTAACGGCTGCGGGGAGTTCGGGGAAGCTCTCGTGCTCTTCCAGGGCTGGCAAAGCTCACAGGGCATGTCAGAGAAAAGCTTAGCGACAAACGTGGGGCGGTGTGCATTACGTGATCCAGACACCTCAAAGTTTTGGTTTGTAAACTTTAAAAGTAAGTGACTTGGAGTTTGCCCATGCCAGTGCATTCAGATATTTATGTTGCAAGCAGACACTAGCATAATTCATTCAAATGCATGTTCGTAAGATCGTATGGAAGAGTCATACTGGACCCAAGAGCAGATTTTTTGTGGGTTTGGTGAGATGTTCCACAGGGCAAGCGTCGAACTCTCTAGAAATGATTAAAGGGTGATATTCTTAGATCACTAACGAGAACAAATTGCCACACATGAATCACAGTGTACTTTCTGGCCAGAATTTCTAGAAACAATTATGCCCATTAAATTATACTATATTAGTTTAAAAAGACAGCATAGATGAAATTTCAGCTCATTACTGCGATGGCCGGATGCAGCTAAGCAAACGCTAGATAATGTGTTGAAGTCAAGCCTTTTTAGCGTTGAGAAAAAATCAAGCATTTACAAAAGCATCGATATAAACCTTACTATTCACCCAAATACCTCAGGACCAACTTGAATTCAATTTAGAATCAATTAAAGGCTTGAAATGACTAAATGAATGAACAAATAGTCTATTTAGACCTCTGACAGTTTAAGTGCAGGCATTAGCTTTAACAAATATTTAGAAACAGAAAAATAAATACACTTTTCAAAGAACAGTGGTTAAATGTCTGGGTCTACTTATGTGTGCACAGATGAACAGATTTTTCATTAATGTATTCAATTATTCTGCATCTAACAAGATCAACTTCATCAAAATCATTTTATTTATGAGGAAAGCATCTGCTTGGCAAGATTATTTATTCTGGATTTTTTTTTTTTTGCCACCAGCAAAATGTCAGAAGTAAGCAAATTGATATATAGTCTAGCCATTTGCTTACTTTTGACATATGTAGTTTTGATATATATTGATGCTTTTGTAAATGCTTTATTTTTCTCAATGCTAAAAAGGCTTGACTTCAACACATTATCTAGTGTTTGCTTAGCTGCATCTGGTCATCACAGTAATGAGCTAAAATTTCATCTGTGCTGTCTTTTTAAACTAACACGTATAATTTAATGGCTATAACTGTTTCTAGATATTCTGGTCTGAAAGGGCACTGTGATTCACGTGTGGCAATTTGTTCTCGTCATTGATCAATAAATCATAATAAAATGTATATATACACACATTTATTCCAAAAAAAAAAAATAAAATAAATACATGTGTACATATATATATATATATATATAATTTTATTTTTTTTGGAATAACATGTACTTGTGAAGCATGCACAGTAAGACCGAGACCAGAAACATGCATTAAGAAAGTAAATAAACTAGTAAATAAAACTGTTGATTTCATGTTGACTTTAATTCAACACAATACACGGTAACACTTTATTTAGATAGTCCACTTTAGACATTCTACTAACAGTAAGTAACTTTGCAACTACATATCAAGCAGTCATTAGATTATTAGTAGACTGTCTGTTTAATATCTTCTAACTGTCACAATCACTGGAGTGAGGAACTTCTTCAAATAACACTTTTATTCTTACAAACACATACTTGGAACACTGGAGACGTGGAATAACAATAGAGGCAGGGAAACACAGGGTTTAAGTACTAAAACTAAACGAGGAGTAAACTAGATAATAGAACACACACCTGGAACTCAATGAACTAATAATGACACTAAACGAGGAAGGGAACATGAAGTCCAAATAAGGGCATGAGAGGAGGGGAAACACAGGTCTGACACTAACACTTTATTTTGATGGGTCCACAACATACTGACTATGAGAAACTTTGCAAGTATGTTAACTTATTCTACTAACCTTAAACCTACCCTAACAGTCTACTCTGAGAGTTAGTAGATATGTAGTTACAAATTAATGATAATTATTTGACATGTAGTTAAAAAAGTTACTTATAGTTAGTAGAATGTCTAAAGTGGACTATCGAAATAAAGTGTAACCCAATACACATGTATATACCGTATACATGCTGCATAACTGATGCATTATATATAAAGGCTGTGCTGTATGTATCTGAGCAAATTGCACATCATGCAATGCAATGCATGCATCTGATGCTCTCAGATTTTCTGAGAGCCATTTACCGTAACAACTGGAGTCAACAGAATGTTTTGTTATAAGCATTAAATATTAATCTGTACTTCAGTTTATAAATGTATGAACTCAATGCATATTGTGTAGGTTGAACATGTTGAAGTGAGATTAACTGTTCATTGCAGTGATGCGGAATTAATGGAGGCTGTGTCTCTCTTTAGATTCTGAATGAGAATACAAACATGAACCAAAGAATAAGAGAAACCTAGGAATGCACTCAGTGTTTCATGCACAAAAGAGACATCAACAGCTATCCCTGAAATCATCCCATTAAAACGATGAGTCATCCCATGGCAAAAGCACTCTGATAAAGCTGAAATTCCCGCTGTCGCAGCCAGCAGTTCCTCACTAACATATGTTTACACTGTGTTGGATATTTAGGACACCCACACACTAGTTTACGCTGCGTCAGAGAACATCTATTTTCAATGCTGGTAATGCGTCACAATGACAAAGACAACAAACAAAAGCGTTAGCAAAAGGGACATTGTCATGAGAGCAAAACTTGAGAAGCCCTCAAAATACATCTTACACCATGCTGTCTGCCAAACGCACCATGATTTTAGCTGTATTTAATGGATGCCTTATTATTTATTTATTTATTTAGGAATCTGGCCAATTTGATATCCCAAAAATTGCTGGGTTTCTCCTCCTACTTCCCTGAAAGACCTCCAGGAAGTTTGTTTTACACTTAATTTGCCCCTTTGTGGGCCAGATTTACTAAACCAGGCAAATTATCATTATAGCGCAATTCCATAAAAGTGCTTATGGGAGGGAAAAATTTGGCAGGTGATTTACTAACAATGTGCACATTAAAGAACACAGACGCAGCTAGATCATTTCCATAATGACCAGAGCAATCTATGAAGAGCAGCGCAAATTTCTGCATGCTTTAAGACATGCTTTTTTTGGGAGTTAAATAATGGCGCAAATACCAGTAATTTCACGAGCGCAAACGTTAGTAAATCATGTTGCATGATTCGTTTTAATACTCTCCTCCCATAAATTTGAAGTCTAAAAGGTTAACTCCTACACATGCATATTCAATAAGGTCAGGCGCAAAAATAACTGTGTCCATGCCTTTTCAGTGCTAATTCTTCGCTGTGCATCTTTAGAACATCCTAACAGTACTATTTTAACGCCAAAAGACTGTGGTAAGCTTTAAATTCAGCATGGAAATGACTGAGGAGTCTCATTTCACATTCAAATCCCATTTCATCACCAAATCTGGATCTGACACCTGCAGGGCATTTTCTGAAGTGTTTGATTGGTCAGTGTCTCACATACAATATGATCTGATAATCAACTTGAAGTGGGTTTTGTGAACTGTGGCTGATCGTGATTTGTCATGAGCAATTCAACCGACTATCTTGCCCAATTATCGTGGCGTAATTTTCCTGTGCTTGTGAGACGCCCAACGGTCAACATGTCATCCTTCTTCCTGAAGCTAATCGACAGCTTTGTCTGGACGGATCACACTTGAACTGTCCACATTCATCTGAGGACGGCAAATATAACAGTGAATTATTCAACAAAGCAGTATTCAAGTGAATTTCACTGTCATGCATAACAGGTTACACATAAGAAATTACATTACTCATGGGTTATTTGCTGCAGTTTCATTAATTGGGTATACTGGTATAAAGGGGGGAAAAAAACTTAATTCTTTGAAATCAATGAGACTCTTTAGAGTAAAGTTAATTGGGTATTTGCGTAGGTATATAAAAGCAAAGCAATAAAATAAGTAATAAAATGGACAAAATCACATAACAAAATGACTAAAACTCAAATTAAAACAAAAACCTGAAAATATTAAATACTATAATAGTACAAAATAATACAAACATAACAGTGAAATGTGTTATTTTATTTTATTCGAGGGATCTCTACTTTTTTTTTTTTTTTTTTTTTTTTACAGCCAAGTATGGTGACCCATACTCAGAATTTGTGCTCTGCATTTAACCCATCCAAAGTGCACACACACAGCAGTAAACACACACACACACACACACACACACACACACACCGTGAACACACACCCGGAGCAGTTACAAATTGTACAAATTGGGAGATTTGTACTACAAAATAGTTGAGAAAACCCATTTGCAGTACCTCAACAGTACAGCATGCATCATCCAAATGTCAAAAAACTATCCCTTGTTTTGTAGTATAGTGTGTTTCTACATGTCAAATTCATTAAATCCATCTGATCTGTGTTAGATCACAATGCCAGAACACTGTCAAACCGACACTTGAGTGATGGAATCTGTTGACAGCTTGTCCCATGGCCAACACTGCCTCCGCTGCAGAGACAAACAAACCTTAGCCTATTTGTGTCATGATCAATACTTTGTCATAGTACATTAGTCGAGACGCTTTTACAAGCCACCTATGTTCAAGTCAACAAGGCCCCCCATTTACTCAATCAGTGAAATGAACAGTAACGACAGTGTGTGAGTGAAATAGGGAAAGGTAGCTGGCCATTTGGAGTTTTTGTTAAAATCTCGAGTGTTAAAGGTCTCTCATTTGAGCTTACAGTCTGAATTAAACAGCTCTCAGTACTGTTTAAAGATTTATTAGCCCTGAAAACTGCTGTTATTTTACTTCTGTAATTTCTAATTATGAATGCAACGGTCATGAAATTAAAATAAAATAATGGCTAGATTGCAATAATATGTGTATTAAATATGGATCAAGTGTGCTTTGATAACACTATTGATACTGTGCCAAGTTGACATTCTGTTTGAGTCTCTTAAAGAAACAGTACACTCAAAATTCCAGTTCTGTTTTTATTTAACTACCATCAGTTCCAAACCTGTTGACTATTATTTTATCTGTGGAACACAAAACAAAAATATTTTGAGAATCTTCACACAGCTCATTTGCATACAGTGACAATTCATCAACAAACATTCTTTCAGTGACAATAACAGGATGTTAGTTCAAAGTTATCTGTTTTTTTGTTTGTTTGTTTGTTTGTTTTTAAGGGGTCATATGACGATGCTAAAAATAACATTATTTTGTGTATTTGGTGTAATACAATGTGTTAATGCAGTTTAAGGTTCAAAAAACACATTTTCCACATACTGTACATTATTTTTGCTCCTCTCTGCCCCGCTTTTCTGAAACACGTTGATTTTTACAAAGGTCATCATTCTGAAAAGTGTGGTGTGCTCTGATTGGCCAGCTATCCGGTGCGTTGTGCTTGGCAGTATACCTCCAGCATGTGACAGAAATGTTACGCCCCTTACCGTATTTGGAAACACATAGCATCTCCACGACACGGCGGCAACAATACTACAATGAGAATAAAAGTTACGTCTTTTTTTCTTTGCGTAAACATTTGGGCGGTGTTACGCAAATCTCTTTAACTTTTAATCTGTAAAGAATCTCTCTCTTGGTTTAAGACTTTAGTCTTTGCAACTTTACGGATCTTATATTCACGAACAGCTTCTAACACTCAAAGGAAAACTTGAAATCACATCATATGACCCATTTAAAAAATACCATCAAAGCACACACACACACAACAAAACAAAACATTATTTATGCATCGTTTATGGAACTTTTGGGGTTTTTTTTCTGAAATGTTTTGGAATGTTACTACTTGTTTCAGAATGTTCAGAGAACTGTCAGAAGTGTCACATAATGTTTGCAAAATGATAACATAGAATGATCTGTTCCTTTGCATAACCAAGAAAAAAAAAATGCTTTAAAATATTTAAAAATAATATATTTTTTTAAACATTCAGAGAATATTCAGAAATATTCAGAAAATGTGATAACTTAATGGGAACGTTAGCAAAACGGTCTCCGAACATGTTAATTGGGGATCATGATTGTCAAGCTGCAAAATGGACAAAGAAATCATAACATAAAAAAATACAAAAATATAGTACATTTGTATAAATGTCAAACCTTGAGTTTCAGTCAAGATAATATTGGTCTGATCGTACTGGAATGCAGCAAACGGCTCATATTAAATACTTTGTTATTGTTTGTCACTGCATGAAAAATTACTGCACAAACATCTTCAAAAGTACTACAAATATGAAAAGTTTCAGTTTTGGTTGAACGATTCTTTTAACGATTCTTTCTTTTATCTTTATAAATAAACTTGCCTTGCCTTGCCTTGCCTTAACGTAATCATACTATTCAAAACTCGTCCTCACCTACACGCTTCAGCTCACCTGAACTAGAACACGGCTGTTCTGCAAAGTGGAACGGGAAGTTTTACTCTACATTTGTAAAAAAGTTTCCTACTTAAATCCACTTGTTAAAGGGGGAACATGAGCTTTTGACCCTGCAGTGAGCTGTCAGCGACTCAGTGGTATAAACAGCCTTGCCTATAGCAGAAAATTGGGCTCCACCAGCCTGGCAAAGACTTACCGTTGACACAGGCTCCCAATCTCGTACATCTGGTTTAACCAAGCTCAACAGTGCATATTTTAATGCCCGAGTCACTGCGAAAAATTCTATGTAGCTATAAACCTTGTGCTGCCGAAGCATCCACTATTCATAGGACAGAATTTTCTTTATCTCAGCTCTGCACTGGCTTGCATGACAAACACCATTCGCCTCCAGTACAGATGACACGGGCGTCTGGGTGGTGATAAGTCCCTCTGAAACCAATGATCAATTATGTGGAACTAATCAGGAACCACACGAGCATCCTCCATATGGTGCTCTTTCCCACATCACATTCTCAGATTGAATCTCAGTCTTGAGACACAAGGATTTCGAGTTGCGAAGGATTTCCGGTCTCCGTGGACACGGATGCATTCATTTCCGACAAGGGCCCTGAATATGTTGTCCGTTGGTTTGTTATGAGCTTTGATGGAGTTCCTCTTTTTCAGCAATCTCCTGCAAATATTGAATGGGAAAACAAAGTCAACATGAAACCCTGTCAGTCCACATTAAGGACGCTATATATATGGCCACACATGCCCACACACACACACATACCACCATTCGCAATTGGAACAGCTTCAGTCCTGGAGTGCTGCCATAAGAGTGCAGAAGTGTGTGTGGTTGTGGAATATTGCGCCATTCTTCAAGAAGAAAAGCCTTCAGTTCTTTGAAGGATGAAGGGGGATGAAATCTACTTTGCACTCTAGGCTCCAGAATTACCCATAACGCTTCGGTGATGTTCAGATGGTGACTGGGGAAGCAATGCGAGACATTTGACTTGCAGAGCATTTGACTCACGACGATGAGGACATACAATTATCAAACCTAATAACTCCCACAACATTGCTGCGGACGTCATTATGTTTATCCGCTGGAAAACACATTGTTTGTTTTAACATTCTTTAGCTTTCTCCAGGCATAAACCTGATTTAAGATATGGGTGAAAAATGACACGTCAGACTGTATTTCGTTTCATGACGACAGTGGCGAGGCAGAAATCGCCAACTGGGGGGACCTAGGGATGGTCTTTCATTCTTTGCCAACTTTCTGGAATAATTTAATGGGTTCGGTTCCCAGGGAATGCATGAACTGATCGAATGTATACAGTACTTTCAATGCAGTGGATAGAAGTGCCTACCAAATGCATACATATAACTGTAAAACCTATTGCACAATTAAGTGTGAGGAAATTATTTTGCTAGCTTAAAATTATGTTAAAAGGCATCAGAGCTACAAACTGGTCAGTGTGACGCAACTTCAATTAGGGGAAAAGCACTGCACGTTTCGTTTATAGATGCAAAAAAATTATGGCCAATGCTGATAAGCTAATAAATATTTGCATGTTTTAACTGATAAATGGCTGATATCAAAATTCACTATTTTACTATTTTGTGTAAGTAAATAAAAAAAAAAAAGTAAAAAAAAAAAAAAAGAAGCCAAAAATCAATCATCATAAATATTATGCACCACAGCATTAGTTTTATTATGTGTTTATTTATTAATGGTTTTATGTATTAGTTTGAAAAACAGATCAGTTATATATTTTCTAATATATATATTTATATTAAACTGTGTTAGCATTCAACTGTTCAGTATCAACCAATATAATGAATATGCAACCAAAAAGGCTGTTATTGAAGTTCTCTACAGTTTTGTATATATAAAGGATAAAAACTAGAACTTAAAGCAAAAAATAATCATTATAAATTTGGACATCATATTGTACAGTATGACAAATTGAATATCCAAACTGAAAACTCAAATATTCAGTTTGATATTTCCTAAAAAATAAAAAAAAAAAAATAAAAAATCATTCAAAATGAAATTGTGTAAAATAAGGTCAATGTAATGTAAATGTAAAAATACAATCCTGAATATCAGCAAATCTCCAAATCTGACGGATACTGATAAAACTAAAGACTTTCTAATACACTGACACTCTATTTTTAAATATTTGATTACAAACATCAACATTACAACATTCAGAAGTTTTTTTTCTGCTGCAACAATGACACTTGGAAGTCAGCAACACACATAACGAATTAGCAACAAAAATACTATCCTTTAATCTCTCCACAACACCTCTCAAATAAACCTGTGGATCCTGCATAATAACGGCAATATTGCTTCACAGCAGGCCATTCCGAGTCCAGCAGTGATTGTCTTGAAATGTATTATTGAAGTGATGAATTTGTACACAATTTCTGCTTTGATGGCTGTAGCGGCTTGAAATGACTTGAATTAAGAGACGAAACTTCTCAGAAAAGGATTTACCATGCCGACAGTCAGTACACTAAAGCACAGCATGCTAAATGCCAGATATGTAAAAGAAATGCAATGCATGTATTTGAGTTAGCATTATGATAATATGCAGTTGATTTGTTTTGTTTTTCTCTGGATCTTTCCAAACCTTTATATTCTGACAGCTACGGTTGGGTGCACCAGTTTTGACTGGTTTGGCCTTGGACGCAAGCAAATTCCTGATGCCAGCTCTGCCATTTACTTCAGCCTTCAGGTTGACATATAATTTTCCATTTCCATGACCAATGCACCTGCAATTCGGTCTCCTGCTGTTTGGCTTCTTGGAACTCGGTCTGTTGCCTCATAGTGCTTTGAAATCTCGCATTTTAAAAAAGTGGTAATTGCCAGACCTCTTTTAAGCTGTTAAATCAAAATAACTGGCAATCAATCTATTGTATTTCTCATGTGCAGCTACATTTGGAACTTCAAAATTAAAGTCCATTCTGCTGTTTTGTCCACCTAGTCATTGTGAAACTTGAAGGATAAGGGACAAGTGCTTTTCTCAAGATCACAATAGTAATAAAAGACATCATTAATTCTGCGGTTCACAGGTTACCCCAATCTGAGGTCCATTCACGGGCTGCTAAAAAAAGGTTTGACAATTAACAACTGCAGTCAGCAGTCACCACATTATCACCGGCAAAATTAATGTTTGGATGTTTAAATTACAGAATAACAAAAAGTAGATGCTTAATGTTTAAAAGGGCATTCCTATATATTTGAATATAAGCAGAAACAAAATACAAATGCATTGACATTTAATGGCTTTATGAAACGGGCAGAATGAAATTATTGTTATCAGATGCAAATATGTTAAATGTGAAGATGTGTAAATGTGCTAGCCATGGGCGTCGCTAGGCCGTTTTTAGGGGGGCTTTAGCACCCCTAAATTTCTGCTCAGCCCCCCTAAAAATCTTGCGATTCTTCCCCTTTAAATTTCAAATGAAAACGGCAGCAGACTTCGGCTCCTCCCCATCTTTCTGAGCGCTCTTCAATCCACAGACTGCGGTGGCGCAGAGGAGAGGACAAGGTGTGTGTTTATCGACAGATTGTTATAATATCTACATCTATGCAGTTCTTTGTCATAAATACAGTTTACAAAAAAGTCATGGGAGAGCAATCGGTTTCCAATCTACTGTAAAGTTTTCGCTGCATTCACCACTCATCACACCACAGCTGTTTCCTTCAGCGAAAGCCCTTAACACATATGAACGCATACTTTATAAAACGATCACGTTATTGCTATTTTCATTTGAAAATTTAGCTTTCAATATAGAACATAATATTACAGTGCATGTGGCATTAACTACCATACAGTTATGCATAGAAATGATTAAAGACAGTGACAGACAGCACTCAGTCAGTGCACTCATTTTAATTGCATATCAGAGTGATTGACAGAGATTGAAACATTGTGTGTTTTGTATTAATTAAAAAAATAATATTTTTTATTGTTTGAATTGAATTTATATAGAACCTAATATTATTTATGAAGCTAAAAAGCTAAAATGAACTAGATAACATGATCATTTTTTTTTTTTTTTTTTTTTTACTTTTGAAAGTGAATCACAGCACCCACATAGTTTAATCCATTGTCCAGCCTTATAGCTGTGTTGTTTATATTGCTAATATGGATAGTCAGTGTAAGTTTAAAGTGATATGATGTTTTATGTTTACATTTTTCTGTTTGTACTTGAGCATAGAAAGAGATTTGTACTAGTAATGCAAACAGTAACATTTTTGGTTTGTACAGTAAACAGGTGTGTGTGTGAGATCAGGTAGACTTGTATTTGGCTTATTCAGTACTCGGATGTTATACCCATCTATGCAATACAGTGGAATACTGCAATAAGTTTAGTACACCATCCTACCCTATTAATACATTTTTTTGTAAATATTTATTTATTTTTTATCATTATACTCTCATTGGGGGCTGAGCCCCCCTAAAATGAAAATCCTAGAATCGCCCCTGGTGCTAGCATTGAATATAATTAATCTCATTAAATAGATACAATAAAATCAACCTATTCCTTGAGTTAAATATTCTATGAACCTACAGTAAAAGTTTTCCTAATCATTTGCAGTTTCTAAAGGTGCATATGTGCCATAAAATGCTTACATGCTGGTTGATGTTAAAGGAACAGTTCAAGTTAAAATAAAAAATAAAAAAAATCTTTATGGAGCATTTGTTTCGTACAAAAAAAAAAAGCTTTTTTTTTTGTTTTTCTTTCTTTCTTTTCAAAAGGCATTAATTTATCTATTGGAGTGTTGTGGATTATTGTGATGTTTGTGAGGATTGTGACTGATCAGCTTTTTGGACTCTCATTCTGACGGCACCCATTCACTACAGAGGATCCATCATGAGCAAGCGATGTAATGCTACATTTCTGAAAATCTGTTTCCATAAAGAAACACACTCATCTACATCTTGGGTGGCCTTATTGTCAATAGGTTTTCAGCTTTTTTTTTTTTTTTTCATTTTCAAGTGAACTTTTCCTTTAATCATTTGTTCATATATACAGTCCTGTAAAATTTTTGATGTTGTTAATGATAGGAATGTATGTTACAGTATCTGTGCAAATACATTTTAATGATATTTCACTTTAACACCATGTGCATGATGTGAAATGTTGCATTTACTCATGATTACGACATTCAGCGAGTGTGGAAAGTTAAATCCAAACTCTTGAGAATAAAACCAGGCAGTAGCTTTCACAGAAAATGCCTCTGACAGACTGTAACACAAAAATAAGAGGAATGATTAAGCGATTGTTCTATACATAAAAGCCGTGATTGGTATTCAAAGTATAGAATTGTGCTCTTTTATGCAGTTATTTACTTATCACAAGTCTGGCATACCTGCCTTCACTGAATGCAGCAGATGACGAATTAATTTCGCAGAAGCCGTTGAGCGGCTGAGGAACATGCCTTTGTTTTTATATTTGATTGTGTCACATCTTTGCACGGCAGATAGAAATGTGAGTCCAGAACGACTGCAGAGAAATGAATGCAGAAGAAAAGTGTGAAAAACAGTTCCACCAAAAGAGGTTATGTATTGTGGAAACATGTTGCTAGAAGTGAATACGAGAAGATGTAAATAAACACGAGGCGGCCAACGTCGCAGGACTTGGCTCCCAATTTCCAATAAGTGGGTGTCGGGAGCCACTCTTGCATTCCAAGAGATAAAATAAGTGTATAAGAATTCAAAGTGCTAAAAACATTACTCTTCATAAGAAAGAAAACATTCTGATATAGTCATATGCTAATAATTATGGACTATTTTGTCTAATGATTTGGTCAGAATGAAATACTAGCTTTTTAATTACTGAATACTGCATTTTGCCAACTATTTAAAATAAATAAATAAATAAATGTGAAACACTAGGCAATGAAAAATAAAAGCAAAACTGTAGGCATTATTCAAATGGCACTTCAATCATCTTTTTAAAACAATAAATTTAAATTAAATTTTGTGTAAAAATAACTTGACTTTTTGCAATATGATGACATATTAAGTCAACAAAGGGATAATAGTGGCTGATTCATTTTCCACTAAAATTGTCAATAGTTAAATAAGATCCAATCTAGTCAAATATGTGGATGACTGTCAGAAATGTTCTGTCCTCATTCGTCTTATGTTTTATTTACTGGTAACGTAGAGTTAATATGAATTAATTATAATTAATACATACTTTGAATGTCCTTAAGATATGCCTAAATTCAGAGAGGTTAAAATCAAAAGTGTTTTAACATGTATCAATGTCAAGAAGATCATACCAACAGGAAAGAAAAAAAAAAAAAAAAAATGATGTATTGCTTATAATTAGTGACTGTCTGGTTTGTGTATCTGCTTAAATGAATATGCACATTTGAACACAATCATCATTTTCATCTTTCTTCTTCAAATCTAATTCAGTATGGTCTCATGTGGTTATCCAGATGTTGCTACGCTCTGTGTGAAACAAATCAATGAGAGGATAGAGACATCAATGAGATTATGAAGAGCATGTTTTTTTTGTATAAATTGTTAGATTGACTTTATATAAATGCTTATATTTATAAATATAACCATAAGATTTATTGTGTATATATATATATATATATATATATATATATATATATATATATATATATATATATATTTTTTTTTTTTTTTCTCCTGGATTCTTTGATGAATACAAGGTTCAAACCAAACCCTTTTATTTGAAGTAGAAAACTTTTGTAACAATGTAAGGCCAATTGAAAGCCCAACTGAAAGTCTTTAGAGTCAGTTTTGATCAATTGAATGATTAAAAGTGAAAGTACAAAGGTATACAGAATCTTTCAAAACAATTAAATTATTCATTTCTTAGGTTTTAAGTTTAAGCTTATGTGTTTGTGAAATCATTGGACTTCCGACCAGAAAATATTAATTAAAGAGTAAATTATAATACCAGAGGAAACAAGTAGGAAAGCACTTTGCCCTCAGGTAGCATCTACAGCACCAGTTGCTAGGTCTGCATAAATAGAAACATGCGTCAACAGAATCTGCAAACCCCACCAAATGCACAAATCCACATTATTAAAGGATAAAAGGCTATGCAAAATGTGAATATGACTCACGATCATCCCTATGGCCCTTATTTCCTGCCTTTCCTGACTTGCTTTCTGTACAATGGCTCAGTCCTTTGAACTGCTGCTGTATCACATCCTGAATCTCTAAGAAGTCAGTTCAGCCCCTACAGCTCAAAGTGCACATGCACACAGTGAGTCCAGTCCTAATCTAGTGGCCGGAACTAATAATTGATTGCATACTGAGAAGTGCAGTCACCTTTACTAAGAAAAAGAGTGAAAGAAATGCTCATCAAGAAACCAACAGAGGAACTGAGTTAACCAGTCTTCAGAGGTATAATTTTCAAAGTGTAGATCATTAAAGACCTACTAATTTCCCAAGAAATGTGACCATCAATCAGTTTTGTGTGCATTTTTATGCATTAAGGAAATATATAGTATATAGTGTCATCGTTTACTATATGGCTCAACAAAAAAGATTTCAGTAGTTATGAATATAATAAATTAGCTGTTGAATGCTTAAATCTGATTGGCTGACAAACATTCTAAGGTGTGCAATTATTTTCAGGGAAACGCATGGCAAAAGTTGCTCCAGGCAGGAACCATATCACTTCGCCAAATGATTTATTTTATTTGGTTTTAAGAACCAAAAGTTTCTATTAGTATAAATGCATCTGCCAAACACTGTTGAGAGACGCACAGACTCAGATAATTTGCACAACCTTAATCTCTTTTCTGTCTGTCTAATAACTTCATTAGTATCTGCATTTATCTACTATCAATAGCTCAAGCCTCCGTTGCTGGGTCAAAAATGATTTTGTGGAATTAGCAACAGATGTGTTGGTTGAGATGCATAAGAAATTAATCCTTCTCACAAGAGCCTTTTAAGGACAAAAACCTGACAAACGTCTTTAAATAATATAGCATCTGAACAATATTTGAGGTTTGTGGTAACCACAGTATAAGCAGAATAAAAAAATAACCCAGGCAGGGATCTCTTGAGCTCTTGGGGTCAATGGAACCTGCTGACAGACCTTGAGCAGATCAAATTAACAAACAAATTTTGCAGACCCAGCACAATCCTCAGTGGATAGAGTGGAAATGAATCTGGTTTATTTACTACCGATAATCAGTACAAAACTGTTAAGTACCGTCAGATTTGTTTATGAGCAAACAGTCCCCCTGTCCAGCTAGAAAATGATGGCCGTGCTATGTCATGATCAAGCATATACTGAATTTTAGCATTAAGATGGAAGCACTTATTAGGGGACATCCGATAAATATGCTGTTGAATGGGCTCAGCATCCTCAACATCAATATCATGCTCCAGCCAATGTGTACAGTACGTGAAGGTATGTCATTAAATAAAGAACCATAGTAATTAATAAGAGCAAACAAATCAGCACTTTTACTATCTTACAAGTGAGCCAACATTTTATGCAAAATTTTAAGAGGCTCTGAATTTTTTGATGTTAATGAAGTCAGCTGCTGATTTTTTTTCAATGTGCATGTTTAAAAGTGATAAATGCTTAGCAGAGGAAATCTTTGTCACAAAACACTATCCTATGGCTTTAAAAGACTACTTTCACATATGAACATACTGTTTATCAGCACTTTTTGTGAATATTTTAATTTAGATGAAGGTGAGTAAATGACAAATCCTTTAAGTTTTTGGACTTCAAGCCAAATGTCAACAAATTGCACTCTGGAGAAAATAAATACAATGTATTTCTGTCATGACAACTCTCGGAGGGATTGTCATGGTAATGTACATGACAATGTTAATGTATTTGGTCTTGGCGGAATAGATCTGATATGCTGCTGCTGCTGTGGCAGAGCAAGTACAGACTTGCTACTGCCAATACATCCACAACATGCTGCTGTGAGCATGTTAGAAATACTGCTGCTGCACATATAACACATATGAATAACCCCATATAGCAGGGGTTCCCAAACATGTTCCTGGAGCATCCCCAACACTGCACATTTTGCATGTCTCCTTTATCAGTCACACCTGATTCAACTCATCAGCTCATTAGTAGCAACTCCAAGACCTGAAATGGGTGTGTCAGACAAAGGATGTATATAAATAATAAAACGTTTTCTCTATATACTGGTAAACACTGTAACTCTGTAGGGTTGTATTGGCCCACACATATGTAAGCTCCAACCTAGTCTCATGGCATTTTTGTACCTGGGTACACTTTTTAGCGAGACACAAAATACGTACCAATAACTACATATTACTGCAGTTTCAGTTTCCAAAAGACACAAACATTAAAGGCAGTAAAACTCTGACACCTTTTACTCCTTTTCACACAAATTTAAAGAGTTTTGATAAATAAAGCGTATTTTTCGCACAATGACTTTAAGAATATCATGTTACGACTTCAAAACAATATTAATATGCTGGGAGATTTGAAAACTGATGCTTTGGAATGTTAGCATCGCACATATCCAGCCTCGTATCTATGGGTTTTCATAGACGGTAGGATTGTTCGGTAGCTCACGGAGTACAGAACTGTACTTAGGAGGCGAGGAGCTACGGTTTGAATCCTGTGTAACTATGGTTTGACAAAACACTTCAAATCTACATAAAAGGTAGTTGAAATGGCACGGATGCATCAACAAATGCGTTTTTATACCACTTTTGCATTTGTCAACACTATCGGGTAGGTTTAGGGTTGGGTTTGGTGTAGGGCATATTTCCAACACGATAGAGCATTAATGTTTAGGGACAGACCCCGGATATTTGAATTCTGAACCGCTGCAATACGTACCTGTAGCAACATAATAAAAACACAACAATACGTACCTATATCAACATAATAAAAACACAGCAATACGTACCTATATCAACATAATAAAAACGTGCCAGGGTTCACGTATTTAACCTGTGTTTTAGAGCCACTCAGTGGACATTTCTCTTTGAAACTGCTGCGAAACGTGCAGTAAGGTACGTAAAACGGTGTCGCACAGAAAGTGCAAAGAGGTACGTATTTACGTATATAAGACCAGGCTCGTAAATTCAGCATGAAATGTTGTACAGTATGTTGGTGCAAAGTATCTTCTGAAAACGCCACAGTATTAATTTGGTCAAAGCATTATTGAGACAATACAGCTGTCAAACCATTTAAACGTCTCTTGAGCTTCACAACAACATCCACAAGCTACAAGCTCATTTTAAACCTCTGAATAATTCACACTGTCATGCTAACCTTGTTTTGAGGTGTTTTAAGATAAATAATTAGCTCTATTATAGGCTGTATTAGAAAGGCAGCAGTAAACTAGTCGATATCGGTTCTGAATGTATAATGCATCCAGTAGGCGACTCAATACATGAACGCTTGAGAGCTCATATAGTGTATGCAGTAAGTAACAATAAGGCAGATCAATCTTCTGGTGTTTTCTACAATAGAAACAAGAGATAGACAGGGGAGAAGACGGGAGAGGATATTAGACAGATAGAAAGATAGATATGGACAGCGAGTGAAAGAAACCCAAACGAACAATGGCTTTGTTTAGTTTCGAGTGGGCAGGAAAGGTGAATAGTGTGCGCACTTCTTTGCCGCAAGGGTATTTATGAATCCGACGACAATTGCATAATTATCTACATAGGTTATATCCTTAAAAAAATGAATATTGAGAAGGCAAACAATAGGTCATCCGAGTATGAATCATAATGGCGATATTTCTGCAAGGTTGTGATGTGCAGTACTGCATAATATGTTTCAATTTAGCAAAATGTAAGCCTTTAAAACTACAAATATAAACTAAATTTCACATTATATAACATACTGTAGCAATAAAACATGCTGTCCTGTTCTTGCGTAAAAAGCAGTTTAAAGTATCACAAATATTTTGCCAAATATAGCTTCATCACATGCTTCATGGAGAAGGCGCTGCGAATGCACTGTGACAAGCTCAGTTGAGAAATTCCATCCAAGACACTGGACAAAGCTAGTTAAATGTTGAATGCTGATAAATTATATTCACTGAAAAGTATTAAGTATTAGGTATTAAGTGTGTGTTCAGTTATGTTAAAATAGTTAAAATTTGTTTCCATTAAAATATAATAAATGAATGAATGAATGAATGAATAAATAAAGCTAAATAAATAATAAAATGAGCATAGCTAACAGTTAAAAACAAGACTTAGAGTTTTTAAAATTTACTTAAAAAAGCAATACTGCATTAATATATATATATATATATATATATATATATATATATAAGACTTATTTTCATAAAGAGCAAAAACTTACTATATATTAAAAAAATCTTCAGAGAACAGACTTGTTTGCCTCAGTTTTATCTAGAATCAGTATATTTCACTTATTTTTATTTATTGAGTGCAGTGCAACCAAAAATGCATGTATATTTAAAAAAACAAACAAACAAACGAATGAATAAATAAATATCTAAATAAAATGTTTAACTGAAAAATGTGGCAAACTCTAGAAGAATTTTCAAATCCCTATTTATTTATTTATTTATTTATTTATTTATTTATTTATTTATTTATGTATTTATTATTGTTTGTTTGTTTGTTTGTTTGTATTGACATGAGAGTCAAGTCTCATGTGCTTCAACTGAGCTGTGCTATTTGTAGGAGTTGCTGCCTATGCAGTATTCCAAACTGGCCACTTATGAGGTTGAATTTCAGTTAAGAAGCTGCTTTAGAAGTTGTCATCTATGCAGCAGACTAAGTTTTCTCACTAGGTTTTGGAACAGAGCCGTTATGTAGCACCAAAACAGAGATGCGTCTCCATATCATCTTCTTACAAATGCCTCTAATTACAAGATCTTGTAGTCATCAATATTTCTTGATTTGTCTGGTTCCTTATACACTGCAATGCAATTCAACCCGCCCCTTTATCTGTAATAGAGCCCACCAGCTACACATCAATATAGTGCTACAAGATAACAATGGATGAACTCGCAGTGTTGACCATCCCTTAAAAAGACCTGCAATTCAGGCGCTGCAGAAAAGCTTTAGTCAGTGTCATGTTTCTTGAGTTGTTTGGTAAGGTCTTCGAGGCTAATTGCTTCTCAATCAGTAAGCTCAGTTTTATTTGGGAAGAAATGCGCAAAAATCACATGCATACAGCGGGTTTGTGAAACAACAGAGAAGCACATATTGAGAACTAAGAGGTTCATTCCTTTGAACTTTGAAATTGTGCTCTAAAAATGTCAGCGGCGTGCCGAAAATGCATTGCACGCACCGACGTCAAATATAGTCTTGAGAGTGGTGTGTTAAGAGCTCTAACCTTTTCCACAAAACACAGCAATTTAAACAGCACAAACCCTCAGACTTCGTCTCTCTCTAACGCTCCGCTATCTCGGCTAGCTCTGGGAAGTCTCGTAATGCATGCTGGATAAGTGTACTATAGGTTTCAAACAATTTTGCCGACGTTTACTTTATGACAACATCCAAAAATAGTCTAGATTTACGCTATCATCCACAATCAAGAAGGTGACAACAAGTAATATACATTCATTTATGGTCTGGCCTGATAGCGTGCTGCCAAAGCTGGAGATGTGCACTTGGGAGTAACTGCCTTTTCTGCATGGGTGAGCATCCGTAATCCCGCTTGACAAGCATATATCGCTGTCTTCGCATCAGGCCAGGCAAAGCAATCGGGTTAGAGCAGGTTTGTTCCTGTGACCTTGGCTGTCAGAGCGTGCATGCTGAAGTTGGCCCCACTGGGGTGAGCATTGTGTCGAGGTGGACTTGACCGCTTTGGGTCACTGTAGAAAATCTTGTGACATGCTGCAACATTATGCATACATAATATGTGCTATAATTATCATTTAAAGCAGCTCATGTACTTCAGACAGTGCTAAAGATTTTAGATTTAAAAGTTGGGTTGCCAGTCACCCCATAACAGGTGTAAATGTGTAATGTCCTGCAAACTATGAGTAAATGACACAATTATGCTACTACACCTAGTGATTATGATCAACAATTGTCCTCTATTGCAAAGGGATCCTGTTTTTTTTTTTTTTTTTTTTTTTGATCAGCAAAAATGCACAATATGCTAAACTCAATTGCACATGCATTCTAACAAGAAAAACAACCATGCTTTCATTTCTAACAATTTGGTTGTCAAAAAATGGATGTCCTATTTATGTTCAATGAAAAGGCCTCATTTGCAAAACTTGCATAAGCTGATTTGTATTCAAACTTGAATTAAGATCACAATTGCCAAACATATCTGTAATATTCATGTGCTTTTTTTTCATTGCAATTATTGTGTGAAGTGTTTAGATGCACATTTCCATGCTAAATAACTGGATGACTGTAAAACTGTATTTTTTGTTTTACATATAGTAATGTAAAAAATGATAGCTACTTTAATAATTACACTTTAAATACCAACTATCAAATATCTAAATATTCTTAAATTAAGATACAATAATAATAAAAAAGTTTGTCAATGGAATAAGAAAAATAAACTTATTTTCGCTTTGACCGAAGTTTACTTTTCTTACCCCACTGGCAGTTTGATTGATTGATTGATATTTATGCTGGAGAACATGACAAAAATACTGATAAAGAAAATGTTTGCAATGTAATGAAGTACATTCAAATTATGATGGGAAGCAAAGAGTGTCAAATGCAAATTTTATAGCATCTTATGCATGCCTACTTTTCTAATGTGTTTATGTAATTTCTGTTATGTTTCGTAACATATTGAAATGCATTAGCATTAGCCAGGACGTCATGTTTATGGTCTATAAAAATGCACCATATGCCAAATATATCTAAGTTGAATCACATATGAACTTGCCCACAATAAAAACAGAGTTACATTTTTATTAATTAAGCTTGCCAACCAATTTCAAAAATGTAGTATTCATGTGTAAGATATGATTTTGTCATTGCAATTATTGTGTACATGCAGTTTATATCTTATAAAGAAAAATAAAGAAAACAAAATAGTAATGCTGTAACAACTAACAGAAGTGCATTTGAATTATTAAGGAAATCAAAGAACTTTCAAACTTTATTTAACATCGTCTTATTTGCTAATGTGTTTGTGTAATTTTTGTGACAACTCATATGTGCATTTGTTACAATGCATTTCTGTATAAAGTGCTGTCCTGAATTTGGGTGGCGAGACATTAGAAACACTACATGAAAGCCAACATGCAACTATTTTTGGGGAATAGAGGTGCTTGCAAGGACACAGTGATATTTCTAATAAAAGCAGCTGGTGAATATATGCTTCAACAAACAGATAAGTGAGACAGCTCGAAATTTAGTTTGAAATCTGCCAGCTTTGTTTGGAGCCCTACATAGTTGGTACAAGGCACTCAGGTGTCACACAGATATTGCAAGATTGGTCAAGGCCAGAAATTCAATTCTTGGCAAAGACGCAACTCTACAAAGGAAATGATGCAACGTTAGCACTGAGTTGCCCCACAGAAAGAACCTTGACATTGTACTTTCACACCATGTGAAATTCATTACAAACCTTGTAAAGTTTGCCTCGGCAAGCTGAATGCAGATGCTGCTGAAATCCGCTGATAGTGATTGTGCGAGCAAACAAGTAATATGTGATAAAAACCGGTATTATCACCTTGCAAAGCTCAGCCTGAGAGTGGAGATGATTTCTTTTCACACCAGGTGATATGATTCGGTGAATGCAATATGAAATGAAGAACACTAGGGCACCAGAACTGAAATAATCAGAGTATTGATTTTCTTTACTTTGAAAATGATTAATGCAGCATAATTGCACCAAAGCTATGACGATTGAGCCGAAATGAATCCAATTTTCTTACAGTTACTTTGCAATCATGTAACTTTGCAATGTAACTTTCTTACAGTTACTTTGCAATCATGTAACTTTGCAACTTTGCAATCATGTAACTTTTTTGTTTGTTTGTTTTTTTGTTTTGTTTTTTTTTTGTTTTTTGTCAGTTTTGTAATTTGAAATGTTTCTATGGAAGTCAGTTTTCACCTCAAAAAAAAAAAGAAAAGAAAAAAGTTCAATCACAATCACAATCAGGGGGAAAAAAATGAAAAAATAAAAGTCCACAATTATAAGATATAATGTCAAAATTCTGAAATAGTCTATCTATCTATCTATCTTTCTATTTTTTTACCCTGAGGTTTTTTAGGAAAAAAAAAAAAAATGTGAATGCAAATTTAATTTTGAATAATCATGACTTGTTCATTTTCACGATGACATGAAAAAAAGATATAAATCAAGAACTAACTGCTTTTTCATAAATGAAAAACATCAACTTCTGACACAAACCAACTAATACCAAAACACATCACAGAATATGTCAAATTATTAGGTGTGTTCGACTTGTAGCAGCGCTGCGCAAAATGATCAGTGTATGACATCAAAGTACCGCGAGAGTGATAAGAGAGCAAACAGATCCTTAAACTTTCGAATCGCTCTCGCGGTACTTTGATGTCATACACTGATCATTTTGCGCAGCGCCGCTTCAAGTCGAACACACCTAATGTCTGCTGTTGTTTTCCCTCCAAGATGATGTCACTTCCTGAATGATGATGGCATTCAGGAAGTGGCTTTTCTTTTACTAACAAGAGGGATTTTACTAACAAGATGGAAATTGAATTGGGGACAGGAACAGCCAATTAAATGACCACCATCAAACAGATAACACAAAATAGCTTGGAAAATTTTGATTAGCGAAAGGGGAAAAAAATGAAGAAACATCTTCCATAATAAATTGATGCTTTTTCATTGTAGCAATCAGTGCACCTTGAGGACATGACAAAAATGACAACATCCACTCAAAACAAAGTAAGTACAAGAAACTATTTAATAGTCACTCCTATGCACTCTTAATTATGATATTGTGATTAAAAAATGCAAATGTAGTATTTTATCTATATTAAGATTAAGGGATGAGAAAATGCACTGCATACAGTAGCAGGAATGACTCTAGAAACATGAACTGAAAATAAATCAGTTCTCCTTGTAGAACATGTCGTGCGTGTCTGAAATCTTTTGCTGCCATTACCTTCACAAGTCTGGAACAGCGTCTTTCTAATGAAACAATGACAGGCAAGACTAAGAAGTAGTGGCGTGGATACGGCAGCCTATAAAACTCCATGCATATGGATGCCTCATCGCCATATGGACGCAAAGACAAGGACATCATCAAGGTACACAACACCTGGCCACACGATTCTCCCTTATCTCTTAATATATTCCGTCACCAACTTCCGTGAACATGCGTGTCACTTTAGAACAATAATTAGACATCTGATGCACCGTAAGGGGTCTGGGGAACATGAACTCCACAAAGTCCCCGGAGGAAAACGAATGTTCGTCATTATGCATTAGATTGTTCCCGCTGAAGGAGGCCTTTGGAAACAATCTCCATTCAGCTCGTAAAAATGATCAGCGCAAGTTCATCCAGCCTGCCGCCTGCCAGTAATGAGAAATGGACACACATAATGGGGCCTGAATGGGTTTAAGTGAGGGCTAGTGAGTCATATTATCAGAGAGCGCCCAGTCGACTGCCAATAGCTTGAAGGATTCCTGTGCAGGTATCGATTCGGCTGTAGACGCGTTCAACTTTTATCGCACTAAAGTTTTATGTGTTGCACGCTCAGCGGATAAATTCTGAGGGATTGAAATGACTGGAAATCAAATGCGTGCTGAAGAAGCACAGCAGCATTTTCTGAGACCGCAGCTCAGGCATAGGAATTGGACGTTAACGTTTGTAGCGGGAATGTTCGCCACACAGCTAAAATATCCTTGGTATTATTTCAGTTGAATAAAATCTGCTTATCCTGTGATTGTCAATAAAAGCAGGACTGTCTGTAGATTAACAAAAAGGTCAAATCAAATCATGTCCTGGATGCATCTTTCACTGAGGGGCGATTCTGTATGTTTCGGGACAGATCTTATAATTAATGCTACAGACCGGTTTCCTTAGGCAACTGACCAAGCAGCATTTTTACAAAAAAATAAAGAATAACTGTATGCCAAAATTTTCCTAAAACATCCCCTTGTCTGAGTGCACAGTGTAAAACGGGAGCGCCGCTTTCTTGCAATATCCTACAGCAACTAGATTTAAACGATTAGAGAGTCAAAACAAAGGAAATTATTTTAAGTGTCAAATAAGGTAAAAACATTAACCGTTTTAAACACTTTAACAGCATTAAACAATTGTTTCATTCTTCAATTTCCATTCCATTCTTCAAATTCAGTTAAATATTTAATATTAACCCAAGACATGATCGAAAACGTGTATCGGCATACTTCACAAAGTTGATTGATTACAGTAAGAATGGCAAACTTTTTATCTCTTTTTTATTAAATATGCACTAATTTGGATACATTTCTAGAGCAGATTCTGGACAAATCTGCTCAAATATCAGAACAATGATATCTAAACAACCCCCTCTGGAAAAAAAAAAAAAAAAAAAAATCTGTATAGTCCTGCTGAAATAGAGAGAAAAATAATAATAATACTTTTAAGTTAACATAATGTATTATAATTGATATCTACAGAAACAAATAGATAAAGTGCAATAAAATAAACACTAAAATATGCATTTTGGATGTTTTCCTTTCACTAGTGTCAAGTGTGACAATGACAAGTGCATGGAAAATAGTAGTGTTTTTGCCTTAAAATGTAATATTATTATTAATAATAAAGAATTGGTTTGACCAATTCATTCAGAAAGAACTGCACTACCTGATTGATTTGTTAATTAGATGTGTTAAAATGTGTTGTTGTTTTGTGTGTGTGTGTGTGTATATACGCAGTCAACGAGGACGACGCAATAGAAATATGTGTTGATTATGTATTATCAATGTTCACGCACTCACAGATTCACACTAAGGTCACAGGTTTGATTCCTCTGGAGTGCATACATTATACCTACTGTATACCATGAATGCATTGCAAGTCATGTTAGATTAAAACATCTGCCAAATGAGTCATTGTGATGTAAAAGCAAACTGCTCCACAATTTCCAACTATTTTCACATACCGATCATTGTCAGTGGTTCTTCTGGGAGTCGCATTCATCAGAACTGTTGCTCAGAGGTTGAACCGGAGCAGTTGTGGGAAACTAATTAGAACACCTTGCTATTAATGTGAGGCACTTGGAGCTCAGCTTCTGATTATTCATTATTTGCTTGTGTACATCATCTCACAGCTGCTCGATCAGTGTGTTGTTGTCAGAGTATCCCATCTGTTTGGGATGTTTAAGACAGAGAGGGTTCTGAGATGGGGGAAAGGCCACATCGTTCATATGTCCAAATAAGATGGACTGAGAGTCATTCGCAATTTTTTTTAAAAAGTGAGGAAAAAATGGAAAGGCCTGTATTACTGATCTGAATTTTGCTATTTGCTCTTGTCATATTCAAGGGCCGGTCAAGATTTGGCTGGTTAGTTTAGGCAGTTAGTTCCGTCTGAGCTAAAAGCATCTTTCTACACTGACGGTTAAATAGTCAGTAGAATTTGATACTTATATTATAGTAGATGGTTCAGCGGTGCCTTATTTTTCAGAGGGCTCTTAACATTGTGAAATGGACTTTGGCAGACGGATTTGACTCTCTGTGAGCACAAACTTTTAAGATGCAAAGTTTTATGCATGAAAACTCAGACATTAACCACTAAGTTTCCACCCCCACTGAGGATATTTATAGAAATTTCAAAATATCACACTTAATGGTGGCTGGATGACACGCAACAGAAACTTATTTCAATGTACAATCTGATGGCCTGATATTGAATTGTCAGAAAAAGAAAGATATATGTTCAATGAGCTTTCAGCTTGAGTTCCTTGGTCTAGTTAGGGAACCTTTTCATGGAGAACAGCTCAGAAACTAGTGTGTTTATACAGATTCTGATAATAATAATAATAATAATAATAATAATAATAATAATAATAATAATTATTATTATTATTATTATTATTATTATTATTGTTGTTGTTGTTGTTGTTGTTGTTGTTGTTATTATTATTATTATTTTATTTTTATTTTATTTTTTATTATTATTGTTTTTTTGTTTGTTTTTTCAGACCTATAATTCAACACAAGGAGCTGTTAAATTTAATTTAATCATAAATAATTGGAATTGGAATTATAATCATTTTGAATAATAATTGAGAGAACATGTTCAAAAATAATTTGTTCTTTTTTTGTGACTATAATGTGAAATAAACTATTATGTAATATAACGTTATTATAATTGTATTTGAAATTATAATCATTTATCACAGCAAGTGGCAAAACAGGTGTTTCTAATATGTTTTTGTCACTATAAAATGGATCAAAAAATTATAATAATAATATTAATAATAATCAGAAAATGCATTAAAAATCATGTATGCTCTACTTTTTTTAGCTATAATATGATTTGTGAAATTGAAGCCTTGTGTGAAATAAATCAAAATTACTAATAATGATATAAATAATGCAATATGTTATATGCTCATATGGATTGGCTTGTATTGGAAATTGTGGCATAATTGTCAATCAATAGGTAGTTAGGCTAATCAGAATACCCACAACCAATCTTGTTTATGATTCATTTGACTCTTTTTCATAGCAAGTAATTAAAACTAGTGATTTCTATGTGACAAACACAAAATGCACCACATCAATAGATGTGTTTATTCCTATACCTTCATATATTAAAGGCCAAGGCTCAGTTTGCCTCAAGAGCCACTTCAGAGGGAAAAAAAGCATTAAAAACATACGTCTCTAAACACAGATAGAGTGAAAAAGCTCTCTGGAGAAAATCATGGCGGCTATATGATCATAAGTCACTGAGCTGGAAATATAAGCAACAGCAAACAGCGTCTAATCCATCATTCCACAAGAACACAGAGGATCTTTTGACCTGATCGTCTTTGCCACTAATTACCGCCGTTGGCCCTAGCACTTAGCAAACAAACACACCGATTTATCTAACGAATCCTGAGAGAACTTTCAGATCTTGTTTCAGTGACAGTAAACATAATATATCTCAGGTCCAGCAGCAGCGTGAAAAAGTCAAATGGTATCAAATATCAATAAAGCGCCGTAGTCAAAAGCTCATGACTAATTAACTGGCAAAAGGGATAGCTGTTTTTATTAAGATCATATATCTGCTTTGCTCTCATGCTGTGAAACCCGAGGCCTCACCATAAAACAAAAAAATAAAATGCATTCATGCAGAGAATCTTGTTAAATTGCATTTTGTGATTAATCTTTATAAGCCAAAACATAAACCTCGCTGACCCGTATTTATGATATGCACTTTGGACTGTGCAGGGTAGTGTGTAAAAAAACGGCTAACAATACTGTATATATTTGGGAACTAAATGTCTGCCTGAGGCAAGTGTGCAGAAATAGTTGGTACTTGTTCCTTTAATAGCTGTATTTGCTCAGTCGACCTTTGCTCAGTTTGTGCTCAGCGCTTCCGTCGAGTGTGTGATTGTCAACAGAGTTTAAACTGACATTTGAAGGCAAGCCATGCGGGATGTGATTCATCACAGCAGATTGAGGCCTTACATAAGAATGTCCTTCAAAAATGTGCAATGCAAGTTTACCTTATCTTCCCTGGTTTGACAACATGAAGTTTAAAGTCAACAAGCAGAGGCGTTGGCAACCTGTTTTAGAGCTTTACAGTTTATTAAACATAAAAAAAAAAAAAATTAAAAAAAAAACATAGGACATCCACTGCGAAGTGACTGACTTATGAAAAGTTGTCACAATATGAGGGATTGGGAACGTGTCTTGACATTGAAAATCACTGTTTCCGTATTGTGGATCAGTTTTAGCTTAGGATAACTGAGACGCTACTATAGTTTTTATTAATCATTTATTTCCGTTTTAGTTATTTTAGCACATCAAGTAAATGAAAATTGAAACTAAATAAAATGATAAATGTTGCCTTGGCAACTAGCTGAAATAAAATATATTTTTTTTCATTAATATATAATACTACTTTATATATTAATATGTTATTACAGAACAAGAACAAGAAGTAGATTTTATTTATTTTATTTATTAATATATTTATATCAAGTCATGCATATTTTATTTCAAGAAAATAAAATATTTTTTTTATTGTTTTAGTTTTATTTTAAAGTTATTTTTATTTATTTATTTATGTGTTCGTATGTTTGTCTGCCTGTTTGTTTGTTTATTTATTTAGTCAGATTTAACTAGTTTAATATGAATTTTATGAATAATATTTAAGTTGTAACTGACTTTGTAGTGTGTTTTTGTTACCTTGTCGTTGTTGTTCTTGTTGTTTGGTTGATTTAATTTAATAATTTATTGTTTAAATGTGACCCTGGACCACAAAACCAGTCTTAAGTCGCTGGGGTATATTTGTAGCAATAGCCAAAAATACATTGTATGGGTCAAAATTATTGATTTTTTTTATGCCAAAAATCATTAGGACAATAAGTAAAGATCACGTTCCATGAAGATAGTTTGTAAATTTCCTACAGTAAATATATCAAAATGTAATTTTTGATCAGTAATATGCATTGCTAACAACTTCATTTGGACAACTTTAAAGGTGATTTTCTCAATATTTCGATTTTTTTTGCACCCTCAGATTTCAGATTTTCAGATAGTTGTATCTCGGCCAAATATTGTCCTATCCTAACAACCATCCTAACCATGCATCAATGGAAAGCTTATTTATTCAGCTTTAAGATGATGTATAAATCTCAGTTTTGAAAAATTGAGCCTTATGACTGGTTTTGTGGTCCAGCGTCACAAATATTAAAATTAAAAATTGTTTTATATTATAAAATATATTGTTTGTTTGTTTGTTTGTTTGTTTTAGTATTTATTTATGTGTTTGTTTTTATTTAAGAAATAAAAACAGTTTTTGTTCTTTTGACTGTACGAGTGAGTGGTTGAGAATGTATGTATAATGTATTTTAAATATATATGTAAGTGGCAAGCTGTGAACTGACTTGGGTAGCACAGTGCGAGTTGACGGGTTTGGGGGAAAAACTGTCATTGAAACTTCCACGTTGAGTCAAGGACACCACAGGGTTGTATTTGCTGAAGGGGGAAGACAAGGGTGACAGCATGCCGCTGAGTGAGCCAGGTGTTTATATGTATGTATATATGTATACCTGACATAGCAAGTGTAGTTTAGAATCTGACATGCACCATAAAAAGCTGACATGCATCAACTTGAGCATGTATACCGTGTGTGTGTGTGTGTGTGTGTGTGTGTGTGTGTGTATACATGCATTGGAGTTTGTGTACTAGATCGTTGCACCTGGCTGGTGGACGTCTCGAGGGCCAAGTATGTGACAGATCGTGATGATACGCAGCACATGTGTGCCCTCGGAGACAGCTCTGTGTACACTTGAATATAAGAGCCCTCATACTTGGTTGGCAGCAAATCAATTTTGAAGGCCTTTTGAGGCAAAAAAAACCTTAATCTAATTGTTGTTTATTAAAGCTCCCGCTGTGCAACCAATCACAGAGGGGAGGTGATTCATTGTCGACAGGAAGCACACACACTGCTGAATTAAGGCTAGACGGTGTGACTTGATTAATGATTAATTAAGCAAGAGCTCGCATTAATAACATGCCAGCCAAAACACATCTGACAAGGTGTTATCGGCCCTCATCATTATCACCTTTTGTGTGACCATAAAAAAAGTGAAGTTTGATGTGATATGCTGTTTTGACACGTGTTTTGACACGTGTTTTGACATTTTTGTCACGTCTTTCTTTTGGTGAAGATAACCATTGAGAGAAAAAAAAAAGTATTTTATTTATTTGCATATTGATTGATTGACTCATTCATTCATTCATTCATTCATTCATTCATTCATTTGGAAAAAAGGGGAAAAAATTCAAATGCATACAACTGAAAAATGACACTGAAAACTGAAAGACAATCAATCAGTAAATCAATCAATCAAACAATTGAAAATGAAGACAGCAGTTGAGGAAAAAATATATATTGATTGATTGATTGATTGATTGATTGATTGATTGATTTGTTTCTTTACAAGACTCTTATGGTTCAAAATGTTAATCACGTGGTAATTAATTAATCTGAATATAAACTGAATATTTTTTGGAGCAAAAAAAAAAAAGTAAACATGCAAGCCTTTTTTCTTATCTTGGTTAGAACCAAAACAATACAATTTACTTTTTATAAATAAATAAATACATTTGTTCATTCGTTCATCCGTCTGTCCCTCCCTAAAAATATCTTGACAGAAAAAAATAGCCAAACTATTTGATGCATTTGAAAAAAAAAATAAAGATTTAAAAACAAACAAGCTAAAATGTTTTAAAATACGAACAATGGAACTTGAAACTTGAAAACTGAAGAAAAGAAAAAAAAAACTAAAAACCTAAATTAAGAAATTAAATGTTTAGGCTCAGTGAGTTGCATCTACAGATGCTGATGAATGGTAAAATCATTTCTAGTGGTATTCATCTGTAATTAGATATTATTATTATTTTTTTTTTTTTGGCACAATAAAGATTAAATAACTTTTAGTGTTTATGCATGGTGAATTCAAGGCCAATTTTGTGAAATTTGTCAGGAAGTTGATCAATGTACCTCAATTCACCTCATTTATTATACTTGAATGAGACTGCATAGCATACCTGATGCATTTCATTCTTTACAGTCTAGCTTTATTTTTAGGAATATTGTCACAGTTCTCAAGGACTAGGTGACGCTCTGCCATGCATTGCATGCCTCTGTTTACTCCACACAAGCACAAATCAAAGAAACAAAGAGCAATACCTCAAAAGCTGATTATTTATGGTCAATTAGAATTAAATGTTTCCATGTGCTGAGAAACGGGCAACAATGATCCAGCATGTGTAAGGCTTATCCCCGTTACTCCATCCAAACTTATTCAAGTCGAGGATTCAAGTAGGAACAGTTTGAGAGCCTGAATTACAGCATTTCTGCAAAAGCCGTAAGCTGTATCTAAGCCCAACCTTTCCAATTCCCCTGCTCACATGTATCAAGACACACAAACCCTTCAATGACGATAGTGATCCTTTCAGAGCAGGAAATGGCTTTGCATGCTCCAGACCAGAAAGCACAAGCCATTTTGGTGGAGGAAAATGAAATATTTAAAACTTCCCAATAGCTTTTTCCTAACTGGATTGATGTGGCCAAGCAGTTTCGTCTTATCATCAGAAACCACACTTTATTGCCTGGCCTACCTCAATGAAAATTAAAAGCACCTAGAGCACTTTGATATTTTCATGCTTGTTTTGTGATATATATTTCTTAGTAACCGTCTTATAGCTTAAACACAGACGCACAGGCAGACAGACACTTTCACTTACACGTTTAGGCTTCTGTACACACACACACACACACACACACACACACACACACACACACACATTTCCATGTCTCTACTGACATCATTCTGGTGATATATTGCCTAGCTCTTCTCTCTTGAAGCCTCTACATCTGTTGATTAATTCTAATTATGATTTCCCCACTCATTCTCATTTCTTTAGGAAATGCAGGTTTCAACTACACTTTAAAACCTTATGGTAACAAAAAATACAAACAAACCAACAAATAAAGAAGGAAAGAAACACACACACACACACACACACACACACACACACTACTGGAAACTAAAACAAACAAACAAACAAACAAATAATTATATATTAATTATTAATAAAATTGTAATTCATTCATTCATTTGCAAAATTTTAAAAAGTACAAGAATTTCAAACATAATACAACATAATAGCCCATATTTATTTCTAGACAACTGCATAATGCAATGCTTATTTTATGAAATTGCATGGGAATGAAATGAAATGAAATAATAAAATAAAAAAAAATAAAAAAATAAAAAAAAAAAATTAAATTAAATTAAATTTAAAAAAAAATTAAATAAAAAATTAAATAAAATAAAATAATATATGAAATTAAATAAAATGAAATAAAATAAAATGAAATGAAATAAATCAAAATAAAATAAATAAAATGAAATTAAATAAAACAAAATAAAATTTAATGAAATAAAATGAATATTTAAACCTTCTTTAATGTATTTAAATACCATTAGTTTATTAGTACTATTAAATAAATCCTACCTGTTTCTTACTGGTTTCATGTATGAATTACTGACAAATATGCATCACATTAAGTTCATTATGTTAAAAATGTGTAATACAAATAGATGGACATTTTATTTGCAATTCATACAGTACATACATCTTAAATGGTAGCCTAAATATAGATTTTTGAGTGATACCTTATGAATATTAATATTCCTGTGTGATGTATTCTGCTTCAGTTGGATATGGAAATATACTACATACATGAACTTTACATATTGAATGCCGCATACACCATTTTTGAGTGTTGTGATACATTTATGACTCTCCAAAATATGGACCTTTCAAAGTAAATTATAGTATCTTTTTTAACTGTGAAATAAACTTTTTATGGTTTTCCAACCTGAGGGCTTGAGCAGTTGATCGTCACCTTAATTAGCCTTTCTCGAAGAGACTTACAATCATATAACACGACCATAAAGTACTTCACTAAGTGTTTTGAAGTTGTATATTCAACTAATGACATCATTAATTTTCAGATTTACAACCCTTCCTGAAACATTTGTGCTGACGCATATTACTTTCCTCAGTTTATTGTCTGGTGTAGTAAGTGGTGTGGATTTTTTCCAACAGATGTTGAATTTTGTGAGTCAAAGCAAATGTGTTTCATTTTGAGGTTTCAACCCTCGGTTCTGCTAGACACAATTCATTCAACCTGTCTAGTACATCTGCACACACTAAAACTCAGACACACACACACACACACACACACACACACACACATATTACAAAGTAACACATGCAAACGGAAAATCTGATGAGATGATGAGTAATAATAAATCCCAAAACAATCTCTCTCTCTTTCTTTTTTTTTTTTAACTGCCTCCAATTTCGTCAAGATCATTATGATGAAATTTGAAGAAATATCAAGCAATAAGAATAAAGTTTCTCAATGCACTTGCAAACCAAATAATATTTTCAAAAAACATCTTTCTTTGTATACTAACTTGTCAACAATGAATACATAAATAACTGCATTTTGATTATTCAGTACAATGCCTATATTTATTATGTCTGAGTGGATTATTTAGACTAGAATAATCGTAAAAGGAAAAAATAGTCAAATCAAATCAAATAATAACCAGCATCATAAATTTGAAATATAGTCATAGATGAGAGAAATGATTCAGTCTATATGCATTTTAAAAACGGTGTATGATCAACCATCATATTTGAAGTAAAAACTGTCCAATTAATGTGCATAATTCTACAGTTTGAGTAGAAGGTGAAAAGGTGTATGAAAGCAAGTACATTTAATGTTAATCTGTCAAACAACGATCATCAATTCCCCTTACAAAACCCATAACAAAATACTAGCTAAATAAATTGTGTATATATATATATATATATATATATACACACACACACGAATACAAGTAATACACACAATGTGTCTCATTATTATTATTCCAGATATTATATCATAATTTGAAGCATATTTAAGAAATGAGGGGGTTAAAATGCATTTATAAATGTCTTTATTTCTGCCAATGAGTTTCTCAACCACAGTGAAATATAATTAAAGAGTGGAATTTCACCCACATTCACAGTAAACCTTTGATTACAATATGTTTTCCTGAGAGGAACATTTAATATATTCTGTGCTGTAGGGACAAGAGGGTTCGAAAATTAGGATTTCACGGTTGATGACTTTGATTCAGATAAACTGTAATCCCTATTTAAATCCTGCATAATGACTTCACTATTGCATTTTATTGTATTTATAGCTCATCCGCCACAAGACTCGTATAAAATGAGTATTTTTATTCTGAACTGTACCAAAATGGTCTAACATAGCAGCAACACCAGAGGCCTTTGGATCAGTGAACCAAAGCAGAGGGATTGACACCGAGACGGTAATGAAGCTCACGGGTGCGTGAACACAGCAGTATCTGATTAATCCTGTATTGAGTTACATGCAGAGTGCAGAGTTTGTCTGCTTTTGTGTGTGGATGTCTTTGTCTTAGGTTTCAGAAACAACATTCATTTCAACCAATCAGTCTTTAGGGTTAGCTTAGGCTTACAGTCTACAACAACATTTGCATCACCCTCTCATTTGTCATTCTCAGAATTGGCTTGTTCAGCGCGATCTCACGGCAATTCGTACATATTTTACGAGGTGGCTAATTCGTACGAATTCGTACGACCTCACTCGTACAAATTCATACGATTTTTCTAAGTCGACGTATTTTACGAGTTGCCAATTCGTATGAATTTGTACGACTAACTATAATTCACCTCTTACTTCAAATCCTAATGATTACTTGGTTACATAAACTGCACCTAAATCGTAATACGAGTGGAGGCTGCATTTAGAATTTCGTACTAATTAGAAAATACCTCCAGTAACACGTATTTAATTGTCAGGAGATAGCGTTGGCTTGTTAGATAACGCCAAGCCTGAATTATATTTGCTGAATGAGATCCAATACTTGTTTCTTACTAATTTTAGTGTACTAACTCCAAAAATAGTGCCTTTTTGCGTAAGCATGTCACACTTTCTCATAAAATCTGATGCATTTTGTAGCATTTTTGCCTTTGACAACCATTTATAAGGTCCATTTATAACTCTCTCTCTCTCTCTCTCTCTCTCTCTCTCTCTATATATATATATATATATAGTTACAAACGGACCTATATATCCACCCATATATATATATATATATATATATATATATATATTAGAAATGGTATATAAATAGTTATTAACAATTTAAAAGTTAATATTTCATTTACTTTATGAAAATAATTAAATATTTATCATGTGAACCATGACATGAAGATGTTTTTTAGATCATGTTTTAGATTATACTAAAAGGTCTTTTATTTGCTAAAAATCTATAAACGGAGAGTTTTTTTTTTTTTTTTTTTTTTTTAAGGCAAAGTTTTGATCATGCTGATAATTTAGAGACCTTAGAAGTTTGTGTTCTAAGATAGAATGGGCTATGGGGATAGAATGGGGATAGTTTCCAAATTGAATTCCTTCGACTCCAGAGAATAATGTATGCTAAAAAGATTCATATAGAACATTTTGACTCTTGGGTTCTTGAACTTGAAATGCTCTGAGAGAACATAGAGTCCATCGCAAAATCTCCACAGAGATGAAATGCTTAAAGTTCAGTAATAAAGTACTGGCTCTGAAATCATGCATAGTTTTTTTTTTTTTTTTTACACATTTCTTTCGGAGAACAATAAAAAGAAAGTGCAACGCTGTGCTCCCAGTTTGTCAGAGAGAAACTTGCTGAAAACATCTCTAAGGTGTTGCAGTGTATATATTTTCTGCTGAAGAGGGCTATTGGTGTCACCTCCGCCTGCAAAACTGAAAGAGGAAAACAGATTGCTCAAGCCACTCCCATGCGTTTGATCATGAGCGCCCTATTCAGAAAAACAGAAAAGAAGCCGCTTTGACAGTTTGGAGGACAACTTTCTCAGACTGTTGCATCTCATCTTTCAAAAGGCACAACAATGCCTTTCAGGGTGGCTTTACCTCAACAGCTGGGGTTGTAAATTATTCTTCAGACTTACACCATGTACTGGCTTCTTTCCACTTTCTGTGCCCTCTTTTCTCTCCGTGTCTTTCTTTTCTTTGAACAAAACCCTACTCGGCAGCCTGGCAGAGATCACAGGTGGAGGGGTAATGAGATACATTTGCTTTCCTGTGCTCAGCTATACCTGGTGTGGAGAGAGATGTAATTCATTATTGAGTCGACCCTGGAGACTGTTGTTGAGGGGGAACTGTGCGAGTGAGTGACCTCTACATCGTAGAGTTGGTGGAGAATTTCGCTAGATAGACAAACTGACTGGTCAAATTGATTCGTTCATTGTCCTTTGTTTCTATACACAGAATCTGTCAGAGACATCAGTGTAGATGACAAAGAATTCAAAGCCAGGCATAGAAAATAAGGTGAAGACCCGTGTCATGTTATGTCTGCTATGAACAAACATTCTTCCAGTATCGTTAATAGAATGTTCGTTCATGTTTGTTTGTAAAATGACCTAGAGATGCTTTTTTCATGTCAATCTTGCATTTTATGTAAATTCCATTCATAGAATGGTGTTTCAGATGGTTCAGAGAAGAGTCAAACGTAACTTTCACATTTAACATTTGCAAAATGATAGGACAATGATAAGATAAAACATTCCCATAGTTCACCCAACTTTTGGCGGTACCATTGAAAAAAAAAAAATTCTTTGGAAGTCAATGGCTACCAGCAACTATTTGTTTACCAACATTCTTCAAAACATCTTCTTTTGTGTTCAACAGAAGAAAGAAACTCACACAGTTTTGGAACAACTTGATGGTGACTAAATTATAACAGAATTGTTTGACATATAAGCACATTTGAAAGTGCATGCAAACTAGCAGTCATTAGCAACACTTTATTTTGAAGATCCCCCAAGACACATTCTACTGACTATAAGTAACTTTGCAAATACATGTCAACTTATTCTACTAAACCTAACCTAATAGTCTACTAATACTCTAGTGAGAGTTAGCTCACACGTAGTTACTTATAGTCAACAAAATATATAAAGTATAACTACAGTAAATTTTTCCAGAACTTATTTTTGTTAGCCAGGGTCAGCTTTCCAACAAAAACGCAGGTATTTGCATGTGTGTAAATGTGAATGGTGCGGCCCTGAATGAGACTGAGGGACAGAGACGCATGTGTGTGTGTGTGTGTTTGCTAGTGAGACAGTGAGTGTTTATCAGCCAAAGAGAAGGTGAGTCGTTAAGTGGTTATGTATTCCAGACGGCCTCTGTCCCCTGGCCGTGCTGTATTCATGAGATGGCATGAGCACTTATAAATGGATCAAAGGACAAAATCAAAGGCATTGCTCATGAAACCCTGCAGAGAAGCTCCTGTTTACAGCCTGAGTGCCCCATCTCCACATTTACCTTGACCTGAATAAAGCACGCACCTGATTAAGGTGCTTGTCATGGCCCGGTACCAGCCGTACCATTGAAATGCCCCTTAAGAAAGAAAAATCTCAAATGACATCTATTTAGACATCCCCTAGACAGTAATGAGATGAAACAGAGGACAAACTGAGGCTTTTTCTCCCACTTCTCAGATTTCTCTGTTAAGAAAAAGACACCCTTTGTTTTGGAGGAGATCTCAACAAAGTGTGCTCACGTTTGCCAAGGCACCAAAAAGTGTCAGCAAGAGTTTTTAATATCAGCTCAGATATGTCTTATCAAAGTTATGAAAGTTGCCTAAAGTACCAGTGTTTTTATTTTGTTTTGTTTTATTTTTCAGATGAAGTTTTATGGAAATTGTTGTTGTGTAAATATTTATTTATTAATTTATTCCCATGTCACTGTGCTTTTTGAGATGCTGTGTAAAGTCTAGCTTTTAAAAACCTTTAAAAACCATATTTTCCATTCATTTCTTATGTGTTGTCTTGTGTTTTTTAACCTTGTAAAGCCTGACATGAAACATTGTACTCGCTTATTATTATTATTATTATTATTATTATTATTATTATTATTATTATTATTATTACTATTGTTATTATTACTACTATTATTATTATTATTATTAATCTAACTAAATAAGTAAATAAGTCTGCATATGTGTTTTATGTTGAGTATTGTGATATATCCAACTTATGGTGCATATAGAATGATATGGGTTTCATACTCCAAACTGAGCAAAAAAAAAAAAAAAAAAAATGCAGTTTGGTGTTATTTGTATGGACAAAAATAAGATCAAATTCTGATAGCTTTTAATGTAAAGAAGACTTTATAATATTATAGCAAACTAACATAAAATGCATATAAATATCAGTCGTCACTCTATATGCCCTAATAATATGTCTTATGATAATTAAATGCTTAGTTTTGTGAGCAAAGCTCTGTAGTTTCAAAAATATATAATGCACTGATGATCGGGAGATGAGGCCTGATTTTAATGTTTTACCATGATTTTATTATATTTTATTTATTTGCTCATTTATTTTTAATACGTATAGATAATCAAGTGAACCTGAGTTGTTTCAGTGCACCATTGTGTTTATAAAAGTTATATGTTTATGTTTATTTGATTTAAAAAAAAAAAAAAACAGTAAAGATGTCATGTATCATGGATCATGAAGCACATTTGTACAATTAAATTAAATTCACTTTCTAAAAAGTAGAAACTGTCAATCAGATGGCAGAAGACATGTTGAAGATTATGAACAACAAATTTTTCAGCAAAGTTTTGATTAAGTTGATCATTTAGAGGCCAAATAATTGTACCTATTAAATATGATATTTGCAGTAGGCTTTATAGGGTTAAAACAACACTTGTAACGTAGCTCCATTATGTCCAAGAACTATGAAAGAGCACTAGAAATTTCCTCTGGGGAGATGCACAGGAAATTTACATGTGACGGACTTGATAAATTATGTCCAATATGACTAAATTGTGGCTCCAAATGACAATACTTCAACAGCTGAATCACAGACACTTTGGATGGATGACTTGTGGCTGTGTGGGCTCGTCTCTGCCAGTATGAATGACTTATAGGACTAGAGGAACAGATGGGTTGTGGGAGACGTTCTCGAGAAGCCAGAGCGAGAAATAACGAGAAATGCAGAGAGAAAAGACTAAATGAGTGGGACACTAGCAAGACAAACCTCCCTTAAAGATACAGGAAACAAGCAGCATCTTGCCCACGATAAACCTTATTCTCATTGTCACCGTGGGTAGAGAATATCTCGATCCCAGCAGCTCGCATCCATTTGACTGCACCAAAATACGACGGCTTTCTGTGGCAGGACAGAATAATAGTGAAGAAATAAACGTACGTTGGGAGGACATGTCAAAAAGAGACCTCAGAGGGGAGACGCGTCGTGAGGAACACAGGAGAAGATCCGGGACGCTGACAGTCAAAGGAGAGAACAAACATCGGAGCATAAAGAGTAGCAGCCGAGCCGGTAGCAAAGCATCATGGGGATTGGCTGACAGGATGTAGAGGGAGATCATTAGAGATGATAGAGAAATAGAATAGGGACGCTGAAAAGAAAGACACGAGAGGAATGGAGACCAGGGGTGGACTCAAAGAGAATAGATGATTGTGGAGTAGGGTTTGGATCAAGCTCTGATCACATTTCAGGGCTTTTCAGCTTCTGTGTTCCATTTCCATGCACGCTTATGAGTTTTTCTGGATGTAGATGTGCGCAGTGTCCGGTTACTGTCACAGAGGGTTCTGAACTGTGTCTAGGTAAACAAGATTCTTGAGAGAATCAATTGGAATCGGTCTCCTTGGCTCACATCAAAGAACTACCCTGGAGGAGGATTGCAGCCCAATGTAGCGCTGAAAGATGTGGGAAATTCTTCACTCCTCAAGGTTGCTCACTTGTCCCTGATAAACAGAAGGGTTATGTCCTTTTTGTTTTTTTGTTATGTCAAGAAATTCCAAATCTTTTGTCTTTAATAGAACTCAAAGGGTTCAGATTATGACCTCCATGCACCTGTATATATAACCATATTCCCATGTTGACTGTGCTAGTAAATGACTGCTTAAATAATAATAATTCCCAAACCTGGAGATTTACAATGGTGTGGTCCATTTACCAGTCATAAAATAAAAGAACATTATAATTTTTTCTTTGTGTATGTATGTATATATGTATGTATATATGTGTGTGTGTATGTATATATATATATATATATATATATATATATATATATTAGTGCTGTCAAACGATTAATCGCGATTAATCGCATCCAAAATAAAAGTTTTTGTTTACATAATATATGCGTGTATACTGTGTATATTTATTATTTATATATCATTATAAACACATACATGTATGTAAGAAAAATATTTTATGGTTATATATTAAATATATTTATATATATAATATAATATAAAATACAAGAATATAAATATGAATGTATATACATGTAATTTTTTTCAAAATATATACAGTATGTGTGTGTATTTATATATAAATAATAAATATACACAGTACACATACATATATAATGTAAACAAAAACTTTTATTCTGGATGTGGTTAATCGCGATTAATCGTTTGACAGCACTAATATATATATATATATATATATATGTATGTATGTATGTATGTATGTGTTTCTTGGTATGTATATCCCATTACACCAAGAAATACACATTATAGTAAATGAAAATGTACTTGTTTGTCTAAAGCTCACTTTTGTTTTAGATGTAACATTATGATGTCTTGAAACATTAAAGTAACTTTAATAATAATAACAATATATATATATATATATATATGCAAAAAGGAAAAAAAAAAAAAACCTGTCAGTTAAATCATTGACTAAATGTGCTAAATGTGCTTGGAAAGATATAAAGGTTGCATCATTTTTATTTCTGTATCATTTCCTATTACTGGTATTCAAACACAATTCTTCAGTGATAGGCTGAACATGTGGAGAACTGACAACAAAAGAAATGTGATATGAATTTAAGAGGTAACAAATAAATATTTCATTCAGCTGAGAGCATGTCTGGGTTTATCTTTGATCATCCTTCATCTTATTCACCCATGTGTTTCCAATCTCTGTTATTCCACCGTGAGACAGAGGAAAGAGTGTGAAAATACAAATAGCTTTAAGAAATATCTCTTTAAAAAATGTGTTCTTATCACATTCTTCATTTCACTTCATCATTAAAGTTATCCAAAAAGTTGCTTTCTCCAGAGGGGGGGAGGGGAGGGGAGGGGCGGTAGAAGTTGCTTAAAGGTTGCACTTTCATAACTCAGTGGGAAAAAAAGCAGGTCAAATAATCTAGTCTTGAAAGATTTGGATAAGAAATGTTCATATTGAGAAACATTCAAATTGAGATCATTCATTCATTCATTCATTCATTCATTCAGACCAGACCAGACCAGACCAGACCCAAGTTGGAGAAATGTAGCATTCCATCACTTGCTCACCAATGGATCCTCTGCAGTGAATGGGTGCCGTCAGAATGAGAGTCCAAACAGCTGATAAAAACATCACAATAATCCACAAGTAATCCACACCACTCCAGTCCATCAAATAATGCCTTTTGAAGACAAAAGCTGCATGTTTGTAAGAAATAAATCTATCTTTAAGATGTTTTTTAAGACTTTAAATCATCACTTCTGGCCAATAAAATACAAGTCCATAATAATAACGCTTCCTCCAGTGAAAATGTCCATTTCCTCACGTCAAAATCCACTCACATATCTGTTTAGAACTGTTTTGGCTTGTAAATGGTGCTTGAGCTGTGCAGATTTCTCTCCTTATTCAGACCAGATGAGTTTTTCACTGAAGAAAGTAATATTACAGATAGAGCCAGAGGCAATGGTTTGTTGCTAAAAATGTCTTAATGTTGGATTTGGTTCTCACAAGCATGCAGCTTAACTGATTGACTGGAGTGGTGTGGATTACTTGTGGTTTATTGTGATGTTTTTAAAGGAAAAGGAAAGGACGTAATGTGTGGCCAAGTATGGTGATCCATACTCGGAATTTGTGCTCATTTAACCCATCCAAATGCACACACACAGCAGTGAGTAGTGAACAAACAAACAAACAAACAAACACACACACACACACACACACACACACACACACCGTGAACACACACCCAGAGCAGTGGGCAGCCATTTATGCTGCAGTGCCTGGGGAGCAGTAGGGGGTTCAGTGCCTTGCTCAAGGGTCTCACCTCAGTCGTGGTATTGAGGGTGGAGAGAGCGCTGGACATTCACTCCCCACACCTACAATCCCTGCCGGACCTGAGACTCGAACCTGCGACCTTTGGGTTACAAGTCTTTTTGTTTGGACTCTCATTCTGACGGCACCCATTCACTGCAGAGGATCCATTGCTGAGCAAGTTTCTCCAAATCTGTTCCCATGAAGAAACAAACTCATTCTTGAATAGCCTGAGGGTGAGTACATTTTCAACAAATTTACATTTGGGGTGAACTATTCCTTTAAGACTCAGTTTGTCTCTCTCTTTAATCTTATTACTTTCAAAAAGAAAAATTGAGATATTAAAGAGATTTTGTCCATGGGTCGTCACAGTGCATGAAATATGTGCGTAATTATTTCTGATTTTCTCATATATTGTATATAATACTGTGGCGAGTAGCAGCACCAGAGTATTTTTGGAAGGAGAAAGAAAATAGAGGTGCGTCATATCTAAAATGTTGATGACAATCAGCAAGGCCTGCATGACACCTCCCCGGAAAACTTTTGATTGCTTTCCAATTCCGGTTTGCATTCGGACTAATCATCCACATCCTTTGTTTTAGCAGGACAGTCTGTCATGCTGTGAAGATCCATGAGGAAAGTATTTTCTTTCTCTCTCGCTCACTCTCTGTATCTCATATTAGAACATGTGACTCAGTTTTGTTTCAGTAGCATTAACATACAGAACTGCATTATGAATGTAGACAAGTGCAGCGAACAAATGTAAAGTTGAACACAGCTCATAATCTGTGGCCTGCAGTTTAAGTGTCCATCTTCATTTCGCTCCAGGCATGTGACGTGCTTATATGACTATAAGTGCATTTGCTTCGGTTGTGTGGATGCATTAAAACAGAGAATACAAATTAGATGCCACCGTAAAAGAAGTGCGGCAGAAATATGTGCCTGGGAATTACAAAGCCTTGCTTTGTGCATTTATAACTGCTTCAATAATTCATATAGGATCCTGGTGAGTGAACTGAACAAAAACCAGACCATTTATCACATAATAATAATAATAAGAAGAAGAAGAACTTACTAATAATGATACACTATCATTATTAATAATTAATATCAATATAATAATAAATCCAACATACTTCAATGCCTATTTTAAGAACTTTTTTCCCGTTGACACTATTTTCATGACAATTAAGGTAATTATTTTTTTTACTGTATAATTATTTTTTATAATGCTCATTTATAATACGCTAACTTTATTTATTTTTTTTTACTGAAAAAAATGCTGCACTAAAATGTGTTTTTAAATGTACATCAGCAAAAATTAGTGCAAAAATTACAACAAATACTTCAATTTGATATTTTTATTTGTTTGTTTGTTTGTAGAAGTCAGCATTGGTATTTTTATTCCATATTTATTTATAATCATTTTCCCCCCACATCACTGCTATGAGAATATTTTTCTTGCATTACAGCAATACAAACTGTCAAAAAATAGTCGCAATGCAAAACAAATATTTAATTTGATCTTCTTCTTTTTTTTTTTTTAAGTCTTATTTTATTAATTTTTTCATTTTGTTGAATTTTTCAACTTAATTTTGATGCTTAATATGACATTCTTGGTCAGTTTTCCAGTTCACCTTATGCACTGGACATATTGTAGAAGTAAATATTAGTATGTTTCTCCCATCTTGCCCTAGATACACAATGAGGCATTTTTCCTGTGTCACTGTAGGCCTAATCTGCAGACTAGTTTACAGTGCCTGATGCGTAGTTCTCTACAGGGACAAGGGCTCAAACGTGTGTAAATGAAATATGTGACATTACCCAAGGGCCAGAGGAAGTTGTCTTAAAAGAGCAATCAATTTTTCCCTCAATCCAGAGAGGCCAAACACAATGAAAGTACTCACTCATTGTCTTTCACCTTAATTAAGCAATCCATCATGTGACTGTCTGACAAAAAGGAAAAAGGAAAAAAAAAAAAGAGTTTCTAAGAGGAAGAGGAAGTTATTTAAACGGAATGTGCTGTGTAATGGTGCGGCAATAGTTTGAAAAGAAACCATTGAACAAATGATTAAGGGATATGATACTGTATGTTAAATGTTGCCAATACACTGTATCTGTACTGTATTCAAGAGACATACGACTTGTGTACTATTTTCTAAGCCATGCAATACCTACACACACACACACACACACACACACAAAAAAAAAAAAAAATGGTGTTGGAACAATTTTTTTGTTTAGAAACTGCTAGTAAATTTCACAATTAATTACAATGAAACAGCAAGGGATACACTGAACTAAACGTGAAATTTTGAAGTTGAAAGACTGTACTAGTGTTTTCTTTTAAAACCTACAATAATATTTGTTATATTACAACTTTCAAAAAAAACTCTCAGGAGTTTGTGAACAACTGTGATAAATAAATAAATATAATATTAGAATGATATTGAAATAACAATAGTCATATATGTTATGAGCTCTATTCCAGTTGATTCTTTAAAGTCTTGGGAAGTTAATTAATTAGCTAAATAATTAATAATTAATTTGGGGGATTCATTTTCCACAAATGTTTAGGTAAACATGCAAGTACTGTAAAAAAAATAAAATAAAAATAAAAAATAAATAATATAAAAAAATAATTGAATTAATTGAGATTTGAATGTAATTGTACATGAAAATGATAAATACAAGATTTCATACATAGCATAAATGAGAGCTTTAATAATAATATTATTATTATTAATAATAATAATAATTATTATTATTATTATGTGTTTGTTTGTTTCTTCCTTTCTTTTTATTTTTTGTGTTTGGATTATGTCAGATTGCTAGTGAATTATTTAGGGCACAAGAAACAAAAAGAAAGAAACAGAAAGGCTGTTCTGTTCTCAGAAAGAACAGCCTTATTTATTGGCTTCAGAACAGGGTCAGATTGTATATTTGACTGGGTCACTGTAGGTCATTAAGGAGTCATTCCAATGTTAATTTGACCTTGTGTTTGCGGCCATTGCAACCGTCACCGAGCTTCAGTTCTTCAGTGCAATGAAGCAGGTTTTCTTGCAGTATCTCCATCCAATTTTTGTCTTAAAGATGCTTCTCACAAATGAAATACAAGCTCACTTACCATCATCATACTTTAAAGTCGGATCAGTGTTCTTTGTCAGATGTGCCTCACACATTTGGGTAATATAATCTTAATATCGGTAAAATCTCTTTCATGAGTGAATTATTATTATTTATTTATTTATTTTTTTATTTTTTTTTTTGCATTAAATGCGCCAAGTTGAAGATGCATATGAAATGTTGCATAATGTCTGCTTTTTCACACACTATTATTAACATTCAGTGCATACGTCACAGTATGCAGTTAGCATGCTATTATTCCTTTTCCAACATAACGCCAATCTCATCTGACAGCAGAAGCAACTCCTTCATTGCAACTGGGTCACCATTATGGTTTATGGCAACTCCAGATGGTTCTTTTTGATTAATGGTTTCTTTTGTGCCACCCTCCAATACAAGCTGTTATGTGTTGCAGGGCTCTTTATGTGCGTGACTGGAGCACTTTCACTCCATTCTCACTCGCTGAACTCTGTAGCTCCTTCAAAGTGACTCTCCGCGGCTCCTCTCGCAAGTCTCCTTCTCGTTCATGCCGAGAGTTTGGAGACATGACCTTTTCTAGGCAGCATCTGGGTGGTTGATACAGCATCCTCTTCCTGATAACACAGCCAGCACTGACCATTGGGACATCTGAAGACACGGCTGCCTTTTATTTTGGTAATTTATTGATATTTATTCATTTGGCAGACACTTTTATCAAGGTATACATGCTTTATCGGTATGTGTGACCTTGGACGCGCCATAGCAGTTGAGCTACAGGTACAGCGACAGGAACACAATTTATGTATTCATTTCACTGTATCCCGGACGTCTTTCGACTGCTCTTTAGTCTTCATTTTCACAGCTGTCCTTCAGTTTCACAACATGAATAATGATCCCTTAACTGTCATGTTTTTACATGAAAAATGTGGGAGTTATTTTAATGGCTCACAGTCATAAGGCAACTGTGCACACACATTTTTCATACGCACTGAATACTCTTATTAAAATACATATATACTTATTTCAGAACATAATTTAATATATAATTGAGCGGCAAATCAGCATATAAAAATGACTTCTGAAGGATCACGTGACACTGAAGACTGGAGTAATGATGCTGAAAATGCAGCTTTGATCACAGCAATAAATTACATTCTCAAATATATTCAAATACAAAGCAGTTCTATTAAATTGTAATAATATTCACAATATTACTTTTTATTGCATTTTTAAACAAATAAATGTGAACATTAGAGAATTATAAACAAACAAATCTGTCTGTCTAACAGACCCCAGAGCTTCATGTGTGTTATTGCATGCAATATCTGTAATATTGCATATTATGTACGTTACCATTTTTAAAATGTATAGTCATAGTCAACATACATTATGTTGCTTGGTTTGGCTTCATAGTGTGACATTAGTAAAGCCAACTAAGAAAAAATGACTGGTGTCAGATGTTATGTAAAGAATTATACATACATTTATACATAATGTATAAACTTTGCAACATACATATGGAATTTTGACATTAAATATGCCGTTTATATCCCATTTTCTCCTCTTCAGCATGATATTTACTATGGAACGTTGTGCTTATGTTGGTATTATAATATGCACAGATATTTAGGGAGATTATTTTAGGCTGTTGCATTTTGTTATGTTGATGTTTGCTGTCTGTTTTGACTTGGCATCCGGAGATTCGATATGGCAGGATTTTACAAGCAATGTGATACAACAATTTGAACAAACTGGCATCATCTTGTCACCCTGATGAGCTCCCCGGAGACCAGCGTCACACTTTGATCTCGTTTTCCGAGTCCAAACGGATGCTGAGAGTAGATGGCGGTGTCCTGAAATAGTCTGAAATAGGCTCAAAGTTTCCCACATCATCCAGCCTTTCAACCCCTAGCTGCTTTTATGCGAAAGGGGAGCTGGAGGGGGGGGCGACGATCTTTCATTTATTTTGGGTTACTATGTGCAACTCAAAAGGAACATTTCCAAAACACATGGGAACTCTTTTATTAAGAATGCGTACGCAAGAGCTTGTGCGTAAAACCTGCGTGTGAATGTTTTTGTGCAAAATTCATGATTCATCAGTTAGTTCGCACTTTTCTGGTGGAAATGTTGCATGATTGTTTTTTATTTATTTATTTTTCTCGTTGCATAAGTACAAACACACTGAGTTAATAATAAATGAGACCCATCAAGTGCATTGTCTATTTTCCCTCATATTTTATTTTATTAAAAATGTGGCCACAGCAGCAGCTTTCACATACATTCACTTTTTAAAGTACAGTGGTTGAGAACAGTCTTATTTTAGTATTGATATAATATTACAGTTTGTTTGAATGTTCTCATTTTGAATTATTTTTTATTATATTTTTCAATTCCATTTTAATTTTAGCTAAAGCTGTAATAATTTAGTTGTGTTTTTGTCATGTTTAGTTACTTTTTAAATGCCTATCTATAGTAGTATTTATTTATTTTAATTTCAGTTTTTGCATTATTGAGATACTATTAGTTAGTTTTTTTGTTTGTTTTGTTTTTAATTAGTTATTATATTTCTTCTAATTTTGTTTATTTTTATGTATCTATTATAGTATCATTTTGTATCTATTAGTTTTTTTTTTTAATATTTTGTTTTTATTATTTTTTTATTATTTTTTTTAATATAGTTTAGTTTTTATTTTTGTATTTTTTGTTTTTAACTTTAATTTTAGTAATTTTGATGAATGTTTTTCATTCATCCATCCATCCATTCATATGTCCGTATAGTTTTTTTCAGTAGTTTTTATTTCAGTTTACAGTATTTATTTCAGTTCAGTTATTTCAGTATTTTAAACTAAATGAAAATGGTTGCTTTGACAACTAGCTGAAATAAAATGTACATATAATATTATTTCAGTCTTGAATTTTTTTCATCTAAATGGTAGCACATGGTCAGTATGGATTCGCATGTGAAATTCACGTTTGTGTTTTTCAGTAAGAGAAATAGTGCGATTGTGATTGTGTTGCTTTAACCTTTTCATACATAACAACTTGACCTTGTGTTTATTTGTTCTATAGCTGTACATGTTCCAATATAACATGAAACACTAGGACGATCAATAATTCACTTCAATGCAGCACTACCGGCATGATGCTTGACAATCACGTGGGAAGTTAAAGCTGCAGTAAGAATCATCACCTTATTCCTTATTCAGTCAGTAAAAGATTTAATACAGGGTGCTTTTTCAGCAATCATCTATGGGGGGCCAAAATCAATTAGGTGCAACAATAAGCCACCTTCATCTTCTCACAAAGAGTTGTATGATTGCATATTTGATTTTCCCACCTATTCCCTTCTGTTGATTGTAGCGCGCACAGCACATCAGTATCTGGCCACCCACCGCTGTATAAAAGCACTAGAGCGATCACTGCCTGTGAAAAGCAGTCATCCTCCTTCAGCCAAAAGCCTCCCCTCAGCAGAAAAGAGCAGGGTTACAGAAGCTCAGGGGTACAGTAATAACCATATAACCACTCAGCTGTGCCTAATATAGACAGAAGAAGGGCAGATAAACAAAAGGTCAGTAAGCATCATTCTTTCCAATTTACTTTACCCAGTGGGCGTATAGGTGGGTTAACAATTTAGAGATCCTTTATGCAATCTAAGGGTTTTTAGAAAGTTCTGGGATGGAGGGATTTCAGATGATTGATTGATTGATTGATTGATTTGTACATCAGTGCATCAGCTCTTGTACATATAGTAAACAGGCAATTTATAAGCTAATAAATGATAATAAATGACAATCTATCAAATCAGAATGCATTACAATGCATTAATCCTTGCTGAAGTTGATCAAAACACCTGAAGAAGGAGATTTAAGTAAAAGTCTCGATTTGCTTTCTACACTGAACTCAATACTAGAAGAAACAATTGCAAAATCTTATTTGATTTTTATTTCCTCTGAGTGGACATCATGTCACCAGAATAATACATATATGAGGAGTCTTGTTGTTACCTTATTTATTGAAACGCCCTGGTCCTCTGCTGAATATAGCACTGATGTAATGTGGTTTTTGAACTTTCCCATCTGAGTCAGGAAGGTCTCGGCTCTGCAAGCTGTTAAGCTAGTGTGCCTCGAAGACATGAAAAGATTCTGGCCATAGATGTGGAGGGATGGAGAAGTCTATGGACTGCGGTAGATGGAGCTGTAGGCGGCTGCTCTACATCCTGTGGTTTTCATCTGTCGGCACACTGCTGTCCACTGCCTGACTGGACTACAGCCTGCTTCACAACACCTGAATAAACCACTGCACAATCAACTAGTGTGACTCAGAAGTCATATGGGGACTCTTGCACTTCACACTACATGATTGATACAGCAGAGACACTGGACAACGCTCAGGAGCTGAACTCACTTCCTTCATGTGGGCAGAAGCAGGGATGGGCAGTATTTCAAATACATGTATTTAAAATACGTATTTGAAAATATTTTGTATTTTGTAGTTTGTATTTAAATACCTTTGAAAAAAAAATCATATTGTATTTAAATACATTTAATCTTAGTATTTTTGTACTTTCAAAACACATAAAATATTTTTTGCCAATCAACCTCTTTATTAGACTGCTGATTTCCTGTATTCACAGTTCAGACATGCAACTTTCATGTGAGCTGCAGCTGTATGACTCCATCTAGAATTGGGTAATGAAATCTTCTGGATTCCTGTAAGGAAATAAGGAATAATACTGCCTATGTGTGCTATCAAAATTTCCTATTTCCAATTTCAGAAGTCCTGATTACAAGCATGTCGCATTCAAGTGCTTTGCTGTTGGAAAGAACAGGAATCGTGAAGGATGCCAGGTTTCCTGGGAAAATCTTATTAAAGTCAAAATCGTAGATATTTAAGATATTTAGATTTGAATAAAATGTAGCATCCCATTTGTTGACAACTATATCATCATTCGCAGTGCTATCTTTACAGTTAGCTTGTTGATGATTCTGTATTTTCAGTTAAATACATGATGTTTTGATGTGTATAAACCATACAAAATGCTTGAAATGGTTATTGCACTACTATGTGCATGACACATGATGATCTTGCTTTTGTGGGAAAAAAAGCATACCTGTCTCAGCAGGTAGGAAAAAAAAAAACCCTAGCAAGGGGAACATAGCATTAGCATTAGTCAGTTTTGTTAGGGTTTTTTTTTTTTGGTCAGATTTTAGTTTTATCAACTAGTCAAATGTGTTCATTAGACTTTAATCATTACTGCTTGCTATGGCGATATGACAATATAAATGTCGGCGATGATATAAAGTGTAAACCGATTGAACTTTTTCTATATCGTTTATATATCGTCGTGATATGCAAATATGTGACCCTGGACCACAAAAGCAGTCTTAAGTCGCTGGGGTATATTTGTAGCAATAGCCAAAAATACATTGTATTGGTCAAAATGATACATTTTTCTTTTATGCCAAAAATCATTAGGATATTAAGTAAAGATCATGTTCCATGAAGATATTTTGTAAATTTCTTACCCTAAATATATCAAAACTTCATTTTTGATTAGTAATATGCATTGCTAATAACTTCATTTGTACAATTTTAAAGGCGATTTTCTCAATATTTTGATTTTTTTGCACCCTCAGATTCCAGATTTTCAAATAGTTGTATCTCGGTCAAATATTGTCTGATCCTAACAAACCATAGATCAATGGAAAGCTTATTTATTCAGCTTTCAGATGATGTATAAATCTAAATTTCGAAAAAATTGACATTTAAGACTGGTTTTGTGGTCCAGGGTCACATATATGTGGAACTTTTAGTGGGCAGGAGCTATTGACACATCAGAGCGATAAAAAAAAACATGGATAAATGAGTAATAAGCAGCTTTCTGTGTGTGTGTACCCCAAGACAAAGATAACTATAATGCTAATAATAAAGAAAAAATGTTCTAAGGGCATACTCACACTAGGCACAGCTGCCTTGTACTAAAGCCCAAGTATGATTGTTCTTTCGCTAACAGACAGATATCACAGGATTATTACAGAGGCAGCTGAGGTTAATGGTGGAATTTGCAGCTGTACTCACAATCTACAATACCTGTTCATCAATAAGATGAGAACCAGACCCATTGTAAATCTAAATGTACTCGAATTAAATTAATTGAAAAGTGTGATATACAAGTATTTATAAAGATTTTTGCTGTCATAATGATAACAATAGCGCATACAAAAATAGTAAATTAACTGTTCCATGCTCCAGCGTGGTTAGCGATCACACTACATGTGTACCGCACCAGAGCCACCTCTTCAAACGGGCCAGGGCATGGTTAAACGAACCGCACTGGACACGGTACAGAGCAGTCACAGATAAGATCCCCTAGTGTGAATACATCCTAAATCTAAGTGAATAGCAGATAGCACACCACAACTATAACCATAACAGCACAAAAAATGATGAATGATAAAAACATTGACAGCCAATCAGAATCATTTCTGCTTTAAAGAGCTTGAGCATTTAGTGACAGATGACACAACTGTATTGTATACTTAGAATAAACTAATATAGTTACCTTCATAATTATCGTTCTTGGTATAAACAGGCCTTAATAGTGTTACTTCACTGGATGGCCAATTTCAAATGTATTTTGTGTATTTTCAAAATACAAAATATTGTATTTGTATTTAAATACATTTTCCCACACATGATTTTGTATTTTTATTTTAAACACATTTTGATGTATTTGTGCCCATCTCTAGGCAGAAGTCAAAAGTTGGCTCATTTTTGGCTCATTCATGACTATGAATTGCATTGGCCCCCATTATAGAACTATTAGTAGCAGTAGTAGTGGTAGTAGTTTGGGGTTTGGTAATAGAAATAAAGTTTATATATATATATATATATATATATATATATATATATATATACATATAAATGGAAATTAGAAATCTTACCTTAAAAACAGAAATAAAATAATTTTAATCTAAAGTACTACAATTATTTAAACTAAAACAAAAAACTAAAAGCTAAAGATAATTTTAAAAAAGCAAATAAATAAATTATAACTAAGAAGCATAAGAAAATGACTTAAACCTAAACTAAAAATAAAAATGTAAAAATTAAAGCTAATTCTAAATACTAATAAATAATACACTGAACAAATTTGGTGTAGAAACTATTTTCATTCATAAATTACTAATACATTTAAAAAAAAAAAAAGGATCATTACAAAGAAACCAAAAGTTAACATTAACATTAAATAACATTAAATTAAGCACAAACTTTTGAAGTAGAAAAAATGAAATAGTATAGTAGTATAGTATGTAGAACATACTCCTATAAATGTTTTATTTACAACCTTTTTTACAGCACATAATAGTATGTAACTAATATTAAAATTGCACTGGTTCACAGAAAAATATAACATTCCTTTATATTAAATTAAATTCTAATATCTACTCAAACATTTTGTGTATCTGACAATTAAAAAACAAACTTCAGTTAACTCTCTCAATTAACACTTAACAGCATCAAACATGCATGCACTTTTATACAAAAGAGCAAAGATCATTGTATTGTGATTGATTATTTTTAAATAACAAATACAGCACAAATAAAGTATATTGCTGTATAATAATACAGCATAAATACTACATATATATTCTTAGGCAAACACTACATCTAAATACAACTCTTTAATTAATTAAAAGTTTTGTGGTTTAAGTATGTACAACATATTCTGACACAAGTCAAAGAGTTTAACACCATTTAGCTTCATTAATATCTTTGCATTTCATTCTGTTTTAATTTTAGCAAAAAACAAAATTGAATGGTACACCATCCCGGTCAGCACAGTCATTTTAATGCTACGAAATTCCCTCTTTGACTTCTCAAACTCTCTCCACAAAGTCCTGCGCTGACCTCTGAATGAGAGACTTCTCTCCATTATCGCGGGGAATGATCTGAACGCCCTTTTCTACAATGTGTGTCGAAAGGGGTTAGAAAATTGGAGGACATGGACTAAGTGTCCTCGACTGCTCACCTGAAGGTCAAGCAGTGAAAGCCCATTGCAATCTGAAATGACCGCATGGAATTATCATATTGTTCGCCGTGTGTTTCGGTGGAGGCGTTCAAAGTTAAACAAGTGCAATGAGAGGTTCACAGAGAACTTGTCCTTGCAGGCATTTGCCAATAAGTACGCTTCAGTGAGCCTTGAGTGCCTGACTGTGAATTGTGGGATTACCTTTATGTACAAAAAGAGAAGAAGGGAAAAAAGAAATGATTCAGGACAAAACATTGAAGATAAATCCGACTTTGGTAACTCATCTGGAATAAGAAGGCATTGTTGATAAGAATTGCCTTTCAACAGGCCAAACTGAGGAAACATGTACACAATGTTCAACCTTGCTGTTTTCTGTTGAGACTAAGTGATTTATATCAATAAATAAATAAATAATATACAAGTACTGTAAAAATATCTGAATTAAGAAAAAATTAATTGAATTAACTGAGATTTGAATGTAATTGTACATGAAAATGATAAATACATTATAAGATTTCATACATAGCATAAATGAAAGAGCTTTAATAATAATAATAGCCTACTACTACTACTAATGCTAATAATAATACTAATACTAATACTAATACTAATAATAATAATTATTAGTAGTAATAGTAGTAGTATTAGTATTATTATTATGTAATTAAAGTAACAGTTTGAACGTTCTAATAAAATTACTATTATTATTATTATTATTATTATTATCATTTATTAATAGTAAGAGACTTGCAATAAAAGTAATAATTTGGACTTTCTAATAACAATACAAAAGTATTATTATTATTATTAATAATAATAATAATAATAATAACAACAACAACAACAAAGTAATAATTTTGTCTCTCTTAGCTATTTTTTTTATAAAATGTGGCAGCCTTCCCAAGACATTATGAATGCAACATTTCTTTCACAAACAAACAAACAAACAATAAATAAATAAATAAATGATATTAATATTCTGTAACACAAGTCTCATGTTATCGTGTTTCAGTCTTGTAGCTACACTGTACTTGTAGCTGTAAACATTGTGTATTGTAATGTTTAATGTTACTTAGTGCATTAAAAAAATGCAAAACAAGCAAAATTGAGAAGAGTCAAGTGTATTTGTCTGTTACTCGCACAAATGCTGTTGAATGAGTCTAGCTCGTTTTGAATCTGTAACACTTTCATCTTCCATATTGAAGTTAACTGGCTTCATTTGCATAACCCATCACCTTCTCACTAAGGCTAATTTGATAAAATGATGAGTAAGTAGAAACAAGCTGGAGACAATTACCTTTACTAACAGCTGCAATTACTCGCCCTGGGTGTCTTTTTCTGTGCATGCACCAAGATGACATATTTATGGCGCCTCCATGGAACACGTTTACATCATGGGTCCTTGGGGCCAAAACACCTCTCAGCAGCTCTCCTCACGTCTCTCCTACAGACCCAAAGCACAAAACAACAATGCTGAAGCAATGCTGGAGATGCATTATAAATGACCCTGTACAACCTCCACTTTTCAAAGAAACTACTAGATACTTGTGTTGTATTGCTAGGGATAATTTTTGTTTTAGAGGAATATTTCCCACAGTGTTTTCCATAATGTCAAATGAAAGTTAAAGGGGAAATCACAATTGAGATGTCCTTGATTTCTCAATTGTGTCTTCTTGACAACAAAACAAAATAATAATAATAATAATAATAATTATTATTATTATTATTATTATTATTATTACTACAGATGTGTAAAAATGTGTTCAGTAATGTAGTGTAATTTATTATAAAAATAATAATTTGCAATTCGTACTCGCACTTGCCAATACTACTACTACTACTACTACTAACAATATTAATTAATAAACAAATAAATAAATAATTTGTAAAACATGTTCAATAATGTTCAACTCTTTAGAGTGCATTTTATTATTAAAATAATAGTTTGCAATTAATACTTGCACTTAAAAAATAACTAATAAACAAATAAATAAATAATTTGTAAAACATGTTCATTAAAGTTAAACTCTTTAGAGTGCATTTTATTATTAAAATAATAGTTTGCAATTAATACTTGCACCTGAAAAAAATAAAATAAAAAAAAATAAATAAATAAAAATAATAATAATATAATAATAATAAATAATTTGTAAAACATGTTACTGAACACGTTAAAACATGTTGGAAATGTACTATCTTGTCCATGTAGCACTTGTATTGGAGAGGTATTTCAGTTATAGACCTCATAAAATCTGAAAACTCACAGTTTTAGGCATTATGCATTCTGCATTTATAAGGGTCTTCCTCATAAATCCCTGTGGAAAGTTAGATAAATGTCATTGAGAGGAACTATTTAATACGAAATTGTCCTTATGAAAAGAGGTCTTTGTAAGCCTTACCCACCTCAAATGTGTCTTTTTCTGCTGACAACGTATATTGCATACTGTATGATAACAAAATTACTACTGAAAGCCTTGTCTTCACCTGCCTGCTCAGAACATGTATTCTGCCCTTCCAAAGAAACAAAAAAACAAACAAAAAAAAAACTGTCAACGCCCTTTTCAGGGGTAACAGGAAAAATAGGCTATGATTTCACTACTGTAATATCTTCAGAATATATGCTAAAATATTAGGCTGATCTGTTAGTCTTATTATTTTGACATTATTGCTCATACTGCATGCAAATAAACACACACGTAATTAGGAATAACCAACAACATACCTGTTTATTTCTTATTTGAATTAAATTATTCATTTGAAGCAACAGTGGCCACAAAAACTATTTGCTAAATGCAACAACATTCATATAGTTTTAATATGTCAAAAAAAAAAGATATATGATATACTCTATTAAAGCCAGACAATTTGTTTCAGCTGATAAAACCATTTTTTCATTATTACTATTTTGAAAAGCATGAATGCACATGATTTCTAACCTAAATCAAACAAGCTGGAAATTCGCTTTCATGAAAAGAATAGAACAAAAAACGCGTCTTCCGTAATTATGTCACATGGTCGGCGCTCGCTTTGTACTCTAGTGGACTAAATGTGCCCCATTGTAAAGTAATCCATTTCATGGGCAGATTTCCAGGAACAAATTATGCCTGCTAAATAAAGACACCTGTATGAAAAGAACACATTCATAGATGTCTCTTTTTTCATACGGTTGTGGCAGACTGTTGGGCGCTTCCATTTTGCCATGTCTTTATATCTTTAGAAATGAAAAAAAAAAAAAAAAAAAAAAAAAAAAAAAAAAAATATATATATATATATATATATATACACACACACTATATTGCCAAAAGTATTGGGTCGCCCCCTTCTAATGAACAGGTTTGACTACTTTAGTAATTTCTATGAGTACAAATCTTAATGTTAAAGCATATAATGATATTCTAGGAAATTGTGTGCTTCTAATATTATAGCAACAGTTTGGACAGGACCCTTTTCTATTCTAACATGACAATGCCTCTGTGTATAAGGCAAGGTTCAAAAAGAAAATGACTGATTCAGTCAGTGTGGAAGAACTTGACTGGTCTGCATAAAACCAAGTCCTAATCCCAGTTTAACACCTCTGGTGTGACTGTAAATGACTTGTACATACACTATATAGACAAAAGTATTGGGACCCCCTTCTTTAGAACAGAAAAATTCACTTCCAAATCTGTGGCAACAACGATGGGCACATAATTCATGTATTTAAAAATTGTATTTCCATCTCTGTTGCAACAGTTTTGGAAGTGTCTAAAATGACTATACCCATATGTACAAGTCATTGGTGTTTGGTGATGAGTTTTTGGCTCAAGGTCTGCATTTACAGTCACACCAGAGCCAGTGTTAAACTGGGATTAGGACTTGGTTTTATGCAGACTAGTCAAGTTCTTCCACACTGACTGAATCAGTCATTTTCTTTTTGAACCTTGCCTTATACACAGAGGCATTGTCATGTTAGAATAGAAAAGGGTCCTGTCCAAACTGTTGCTATAATATTAGAAGCACACAATTTCCTAGAATATCATTATATGCTTTAACATTACGATTTGTACTCATAGAAATTACTAAAGTACTCAAACCTGTTCATTAGAAGGGGGCGACCCAATACTTTTGGCAATATAGTGTATATATAGATCTCCTATAAGATCATACTTTTTCCTTTATTCAGTCAAAATATTTCAAACAAAACATGGAAATATAGTTTTCATTAACCTAAAAGTTAGTATGCACTTTCCGTCTTGTTAGTATTTCATAAAATCATTTTAGTTAATGAAATTGCAGGCCATCCAAGATGTAGATGAGTTTGTTTCTTTATCAGAACAGATTTGAAGAAATGTAGCATTGCATCACTTGCTTACCAATGGATCCCCTGCAGTGAATGGGTGCCGTCAGAATGAGAGTCCAAACAGCCGATACAAACATCACAATAATCCACAAGTAATCCACACCACTCCAGTCCAGCAATTAACATCTTGTGAAGTGAAAACCTACATGTTTGTAAGAAACAAATCCATCAAGATGTTAAATTCAAACCAGTGGTTCAAGGCTAAAATGCGAGTCCTCTATCCAAAATGTTACTTCTCCAGTGAAAAAGTCTGAAACAGGAGAGAAATATGCACAGCTCAAGCACCGTTTACAGGTGAAAACAGTCTAAAACAGTTCTAAACAAATTTTGATGTAAGGGGATGGAGTTTTTCACTGAAGGTCAGTTGTTATGGATTATAGACTTATTATGGTATATTTATTCTTTATTGTGATGTTTTTATAAGCTGTCTGGACTCTCATTCTGACGGCACCCATTCACTGCAGATGATCCACTGGTGAGCAAATGGTGGAATGCTAAATTTCTCCAAACCTGTTCCCATTGAAGAAACAAACTCATCTACATCTTGGTGGCCTGCGAGGGAATACATTTTTCATTTTTGGTGAGCTATTTCTTTAGTGACATCCTCCTCCAGGAAGTGACATCATATTTTGAAAGGGAAAACAACAGCAAGGCATCAGAACTTTGGAATGAGTTGGTTTGTTCCACTCTAAAAATGCTATCCCATTTGATACAATCACAGAAAACACTATAGTACTATCAGGCTATCATTTTGATTCATTTTTCCATAGGTTCATTAGGTACTGCAGAAAAGGAATGACCAAATACGCTCATGATTTATTTTGCAATATTGCTGGGTTTCTTGGCAAGCTCTGCTGAATGGGTAGGAGCCTCTAAGGGAGTTCTTTTGTCCATGGTGACATTAAGCCCAGAACATGAGTGGTACATGCTCTTCCCACTGATCTCATTCTTTAAACCTGCCAGGATGTTGTGTTTCGCTTGTCATCCTTCCTGACAGCATAAACAAGAGGAGTTTATTTTCGTAAAAGAGCATTATTTTGCTCTCCGTGTAGTACAATATGCAATCAGATACGAACAATCTTCTCTTGGAAATGGAATAACAAGTTATGCGCTTACCTGCATCATATAAAACAGAGGTGATGAATGAATGTGACGGCATGACTCAAACAATTGGCAAACAATCCGCATAACTCATTCCATTTTAATTCATTCGGTCTCATTGCACTGTAATGGAGAAGGTTATTTCTGATTCACAACTGGAGTTCAAAACTACTAAAGAAAGGCTTGTGCAACATTGCAGGATTTAAATTAAATACGACACATACAAACGCAAATAAGATTGCTAAATCAACATAAAATAACACAAATAAATAACTGCAATACAAGTGTCATCGTTGCAGCATGCAGCGATCAAATCCAATGGGAATTCTTATGCAATTTCAGTAAATCGCATTCGGTAAATTCTTACAACTGTGGCCCAGTTTGTTCTTTCTATTTGGGCAGCTGCATTTCACTATCACAAATGTGTGTGTGTAAAGGTTTGATTCGTTTACCTCAAATGGGTTGTTAACTCAACCAATAAATCAAATCTGTTGTATTTCAGTTATTTAAAGCCAAATTCCAATTCCAAGGAAAAATTAGCATCACAGATAATCACTCGGTGGCAAATGCTCCAGTACGCCTTCATTTATCATGCTCGTTTAGTAAAGCATCTCGACTCATTTTTATGATTCTATTGCTGTCAACATCAGTCACTGGAAAGGATACAATCAATCATTCCTTTGAGAGCGAGTGATGGCCGTTTGACAGGGAGGGAACATTAGTCAGTCACTTTTTTGTTTACGCCACACAACGCCGCCTGCCAAGCCTTGGCCCCCGTGAGCGCCACTTGTTTTAGTTGGAATAGCTGGATGTGGAATTTAAATCCATTAGCAGGCTGGCTAGTCTTCCCACCGGCTTCACTGAGAGTAGCGGCCATCAGATGAATGTGCATTCATTAACACCAGCGGACATTTTCAGCAGCCGCTAACATACAGTCTCGTGTTCGTGGCTCATACGATAATTGCTACATGACTAAAGCTTATCTTCTTCAAATCAAAGGCATGAAATACAACCCAGAGGAAAATTGCACGTTTTCATAGCTCAGGAGATTTAGTTCTCATTAACGTTTTTTTTTTTTCCTTCCTCAGAGGATCTCCTGAAATAAGAATAGATTGCATATAGCGTAGAGCTATAAGATTAATAGCAGCATATTTTAGTATATAAGGACATCTCTTATACAGGCCTACGAAATATGAAAGAAGTGGTAGCTTTGTATATACAGTATGAAGACAGTTTGTGTGATTGTAAGTGTGATTATTATTATTTTTTTTTTCTCTGGAGGCTCACAATCTTACGGCTGTCTAGGAGAAACAATTGAGATATCAAACGAGATCTCTTTTGTGATTTGTCTTTCCTACGGGAAAGCTGCTCATTTAAGGAGAGGCTGGTTGGCCAAATGTTGCACCAGATGGATTTTGTTAAGATTTTCTTTTTGTTTGCAAAAGAGAGTCAGTATGCTTTTGTAATCTGTTAAAGATGTATTGAGTGCCCACCTTAGCAAAGATCTCCTATGGATTTCTCGATGGATCTGTAAATTGAAAGATTATTTGCTAAATTCTTGCATCTTCCGTGACACTTTCAAAATTACAAGTCCCGTGAGTTTAGTCATAGCAACGTTTTATTTCAATGGTTGTTGTGTGTGTTGCGTTATCAAATGAGATAAAAACACATTTCCTGAAGCAACCATACAATTTTAGCTTGTTTTACGAATCTTTAGCTCTTTTATCATCACTCGTGTTTTGTAAGACTCATATCGGAGCCCAGAGTTCAATTCTGAAGCAGGTGAGTTACTAAACATGTTTCTTACATCAGAAAAGCCATGCATACAGTAATGCTGCTGGTTATATATTAGTTATATAAATCATGTGCTATGGTTTTGAGGTCATAACATAGAATTGTGCAAGGAAGCGCGCAATTTTTTTTTAAAATCCATAATCTGAGCGTAATCATAATTTGCATGAAAAGGAATACAAGTAATTGGGGTTTTACTGTTACTAGTGTTGATTTCAGCTGGAAACTTAAGTGAGTTGTGTGATATTTATAGGTAGTTTAAGGGGCAGGATTTTTCCAGTGAGCCTCTAGTTGCATTGTAAATAAGTTTGTAAAATAAATCAAAAGTATCTAATGATGCTCAGTACGTAACTACACTGTAAAAAATGATTGTGATTTTAACGGTAAAAACTGTGAAAATGATACAGTAAAAACCTGTTAAAGGGTTAACGGTAAGTTCCTGTAAAATTTACAGGGAAAAACTGTAAACTGATGTTCCCAGAATTCCCTGCGCTGCATTTCAAATTATGTTTGAATTTGACATTTTTTCTTTTAAATAACTATGTTTCTTCTTAGTTTTTTCTTATCAGTTATGTTTATTAGGGTTGTATGTTACATTTAATGTTGTTAAATGAATGTTTATAGCATATTTCAGTTTAATGAGTCTCACCATGATGGTGTTTAGTGCTTGTGTGAATGACACTGTGCACCGTCTATGCTATTATTTAAAAGCTGCTTGTGATGGGCTTTGGTTCATCATGTGACTTTCTCCTCACCACCTGCATTTGGTGGTTATCAGTGTGTTTCAAAGGTACAAAACAGATTTCAGTACTTTAATAGGTTGGTATATTAACATTATATCAGTTAAATAAATTACGGTATTTAACTGTAAATTTAAGTTAAAACCGTAAAACCTAAAACGTTGTTAACATATTTTTTTACGGTAGAATTCCGGCAACCACAGCTGCCAGTTTCTTACAGTAAATTTTACGGAATTTTTTTTTACAGTGTACATCCGGTTAGTGGCAAATGAGAGCCATCCATCAGGCTTGAATGAATATTCTGTAGTGCAAAAAAGGAAGTGCAAAGACCTTCAGTAGGAAGAAGGGTAATTAAATGGACCAAAAACAAGTATGAATCAATCCTCGCCTCAACCAGGAAGCCCTTGGGGATTGGAGCTAAGCTTCGTTCTGTCTGTGAAATGCTGTAGAGGTGGAATAATGACCGTAGCTATAACAAACATTGTCTGTCTGGACTCTTGATGGATCACGTGAAAGTACCCTTAATGCCCCAACTCTTAATCCTCTTTCTTCTTTTCTCACGTGTTCACTTGTTCATTCTCTTATCCTTCACGGTCTAATCAGCATCAGCTTTGGCTTCTACTGTGTTTTTGGTTGTGAAGCTGCTTTCTTATACAGCTTTCAAAGTTTGCTCGACTACAAAATGGCCCGGTTTCACAGAAGGGGTTTAGACTAAACCAGGATTAGGCCATAGTTCAATTAGGACCTTTAAGTAACTTTTATAAACATACCTAGAAAAAAAAAAAAAAAACATTACTGGTGTGCATCTTGAGACAAAACAAAGGCACTGATATATTTTAAGATCAGTCAGTGCAAGTTTCTTTCAGTTGAAACAGCTCAGACTTACGTTTTAGTCTAGGATTAGGCTTAAGCCTTGTCTGTGAAACTGGGGGAATGTGTCTGGATATGCCTAGTTGTATAGAGTGCAGGTTTTTGCACTTAAATATTTAAAATGTACACCAGTTGACAACAGATGTACCAGTCAATACGAAAATAGACTCTTCAGTTTATCACGACAAACTTAGCATGAAACAACCATGCTTTCTGGTTTATAAGGAATTTTATAGCTGCATGGATGCCATGATGAATAAATGATAAACTTGTTGAAGAATACCTACGATAACTGAATCATATTCCTAGCATTGGGCCTGCTCAAGTACGCTTACTGTGGAGGCCAGCGCTTTATAAATTGTACATGACGAAAGGGTTGTGTCCTCTGTGTTCTGCCAGCAATACACCCACACGGTTTTTGCAAAGATCACACCTTGAATTCATACTAAAAAGATTTTAGCATTCTCAAACATTTGACAGAAATGAGACACTCCAGGGTAATGCAGAAAAGTTAAACCAACCTTCATGAAAGCAAACAGAAAAATCCTGTGAGGACAAGAACGATCACGACACTCCGACGAGATTCGTTGTTCTCCTCAGCATATCTTTGATCTATTTACCATAAAAGAGTCGCTATGAATGAGCTTTGTAAAATTCAGACTTCTCATGTAATTTAAAACAAGAGCTCTTACCGTTCCCCATCAAAATCTCAAAGTATTTATAATTACTCATGCAGCAAGGAGTGACGGTTACATAATGTTCTCGCAGTTGGGAACACACAGATACGTGGGGGACCGACACAGATTGACAAAGAATTATGCAAGCGATTCCATGGAAAAAAACAGGCCATAGAGCTGAATCTGTCTGCAAACCTGTGACCTTGCTTTTGCAATCAACTATGATGTACGCGTAATTAGGTTAGCTCTCCCAAAAATGTGCGTTATTTGTCATTATTTATTCACCTTCATGTCATTCCAAAAAAAGAGCTTATGCTGTTGTATTTTCCATGCAACAAAAAGCACCGTGGCAGTATGGCATACGATCCTTTTCCAAAATTCATTTACACAACACAAATTTCGCTATTCACTAATCGCTACATCTTTAAAATTACATTGGCAAAAATAAATCATTTTATGAATTTTCAGCATCATTTCTCCAGTCTTCAGTATCACGTGATCCTGATTTTCTGCTCAAGAAACATTTCTTATTTTCAATACTGAATACTCTTTTTGCTGCCTAATATATTTGTGGAAATGTCTTACATTTCTTCAAGATTCTTTGCTGAATAGAAAGTTAAAAAGAACAGCACTTATTTAAATAAACATAAATGTAACATAAATGCATTAAAGTGGTCAAAAATGAGTCACTTTAATGCATCCTTACTGAATAACAGTATTAATGTCTTGCAAAATCAATCAGTTTTTATTGATCCCAGTATACTAATATGTATCACAAAAGTCATTTTAAAAATAAGTGAAAAGCAGTTAATATTTTCATCTGTTCCTCACACAGAGCTTTCATTGACTTTTTTAATGTTCTGAACTGAAATGAACAACTTATATGTATGGAACAAAATGAGGATGAGTAAAGAGTCACATTATTTTGATTTTCAGCTGAAGTTGTCCTTCAGATTTGGATTTGAGCAGGAGAAGTTGGTCACGGATTGGCGTGAAAAAGCAAATTATTTGGGGAAGGCTGGTGCTCGACGTCCTTTAAACTTGATCTGAAGGCCTTCCTAAGTCCTAGAAGCTGACGGTACGATTTGAGCGGATGCAAGCCTGTGATCAGCTAAACAGGGTGAGTTCAGCGCTGTAGCTGTGATTGGCGGGATTAGGGTGAGGCGTCTGCGAAGCATCCATGTTGACAGACAAGCAGAGGAAGGACTTTAGTGCTTAGCGCGCTGAGGTTCAAGGAGGGGAAAAACATGATTGTCGGGCTTCAGAGAAGGCCTGGGGATCAGAGGCACTCTAAATGAGTATAATTATCCATTTCTGTTGCCCCACATTCCCAGAGGGCCATTAAGAAGTTGAACCTGAGACCCTTCTGAAAACATTTTCAAGAAAAACGAAAACGTGCGATGAGTGTAAAGAGCGGTTAATATGCCCAACGTAATAATATTTGCTGCACACTGCGGTTTTTGAATACTAATGCTTAAAAGCGTGCTGACAAATGCTGGACAAGCTCATCTTGTGCTCTACAGTGCTACTAGTAAACACTTTTATTAAAGCAGCATATACAAATTAATTGTTTGATTCTGGCTCAGTTTAATAAATCTAGAAACCCAGTTCACTATTTTGACTCCTAATTTACTAATTCAATATTCCTTCACCTGGGTGTTCCTAGAGGAAATTGAAATCATTAGTTCAAGGTAATTGCTCATGAATTATAAAATCGCCATAATTTAAATTAAATGCTGCTGGAAGATTGAAAGCAAACATTTTTTAGCACATTGTGTACAGCACTTATGGTAACAGACAACATTAGCGGTACTGATCGAGCCTCTTAGGTGAGACATTTCAGTATTCTTTTTAGTAGCACTTTAAAATAAGGTTCAACTTATTAACATTAATTAACTAGATCTATCTATCTATCGTATAAGAACAGAATGTACTGTACAGATGTCAACATATAGTTCCTGTAGTAGCAGTAGTAGTAGTAGTAGTAGTAGTAGTAATAGTAGAGTGTGATTTACAGGAACTGTTGAAGCTACAGTATATAAGAGGAAATGCAACACTAACAGAATAAACAACCTGATTTTCCCTTGGAACATAAGAAAAGCACATATCTGAAATGAATTACAGGACTGAGTGGAGTAAATGGAGGGCTACAGAAAACTGCACCAATTCACATAAGAATAGTCCATAAAAATAGGGCCCAATGTACTGTGTTAATATGAAAGAATTCTCCATACTGATTTTTCACAGGTGTGTTACCTGTATTTTAAATTGCTTATTGCATTGTGTTACATTTTAGGGTTGAAGGAAATGTCCATAAATGCATTGGTAATTCTGCAAGGACTTTTTCTACATTATTATTTTTTTTTTTTTTTCTTTTCTTTCAGGGGGAAAACTAGAAAACCTTCTTTTCCGTTTCCTTTTCCACAAGCTCGAAACAAGCCACAACATGTTTTTAGATATATCTTTTGCTTTGTCTGTCATGTAGCATCTTCATTAAGACAACATCAGTCTCACACGAGCAGGAAATTACAGTGTCTCTTCACCAGCACTTCATTAGACATGCTATCTCATGCACCCTGTTTTGTTTTGAGAGCCTCAATTTGGATCATCGTTGTAGCTCCTTGCTGCGCTTTCTGCTAGAGACAGCAAAACCAGGGCAAGACAAAACGACCGGAAGAACAAAATCACACAGGATAAATTATACAGCAAATAGAACTTCAGCTGAAAGACATAAACGAAACACATTTCTTTTTGAGCATTGCAAAAGAAAGAAAGAGGAAATGACAATAGGCAAAAACATCAGCTCTGTATCTGCCATAGGAAACCATCTCCATATAATGGGCATGAATCATGCATGAAATCACATTGTTATGTATGGGAGATTATGTTCCAATCCAGCATGATATGTGCATATAACTCTGTGTATCTGCACATGTCTGTGCTGAATAGGAAATTGGAGGCAGGAGCCATTTTTAGGTAAAGTACATCCCATAAGCCTCCAGAAATGTCAATGCATCAATCTACAGAGACTTGCACTTCAATGAAATATCTTGACATAAATGCAGTGAAATAAATAAATAAATAAATAAATAAATAAATAAATAAATGCAATGCAATGCAATGCAAAAAAAAAAGTAAAAATGTATTGCAAAAAATGTGCATGTTGGAATAGTAATGCTTACAGTAGGTGCATGCTGACATTTCAACAACAACAAAAGAAGAAGAAGAAAACGAAGAATGATATATAATATAATCCACACAATTGATTCAACTTAAAACGTGTTACAACCACAAAACGGAATTCATAAAATTAATTTATAATATTTACTGATGTTTGTGCTGTTGTTTTCCCTCCAAATAATAATGGCACTTCCTTAAGAATGTTGTCATTAAATAACTGTATTTTGTTAGTTAAAAAAAAAGAACTGATTAACAATTAAAAAAAAATACATTTATTCTAAAGAAAACTAATTTACAACATTGTGTTTAATAAAGAAACAGAAGAAGAATATTTCATTGTCTTTTTTTTTTCATTTTATAAGTGCACAGTGTGACAAAAATAATGGCAAAATTTCACAAAGCCAATAAGTGCAATGATATAAAATTCACTCCTGCGTTTACTTAATTTTGATATTGTATGAAAGCAAACTAACAGATATGATCTTTTAGAATTGTGAGTGTAATATATTATGTATCATGATTTATTACAATATATATTAGGGATGGGTCACGATTTTCGAATATTCGATTAGTCGATTTATTCATCGAATATCGAATAGGTTGTGCGATTATATTTGTCTAAATATTCTCCATGTTTTCGGTGCTGATGCGGCTGAGACGCGCAAGCAGAGGTAAAGCCAATAACGCACCTAAAAGCTGTCAAAGACAACAGAAGAACAGACTCTCTCACACGAACGCTGTGACTCTCTCAAACGAACTTAGAACGATGTCAAATAAGAGTTCTGTGCGGACCACAAATATCCTCGACTGGGTTGGAGGTGTGCTGGATCCGTACTGGGAAAGGCACGGAAAACAAATAACGCGTTCTACGGAGCCACTAAAGGGACATATGGTTAGCCGCATGCTAGCGATAGCCTTTTACATTACAGTAAATGCAGTTTCACTTACCAGCAACAGAGTAGGACGATGGCGAATGATTTGCAGATCCTGAGCACCACTGACAAACATCTAATCTTGTATGTGTAGTAAGTACAGTGCCGCTCCATAGTATAAACATGTGATCGCTAATCTCCAAAGTGAAAGTAAAACGGTCGCGCGCACGCGCATTCAAAAGCGTTTTCAATGCTCCGCAAATTAATAACGGCTCACTGATGCCCGCAGTTAATATACAGAATAATTACCCAACGATATAATTGCGAGAGAAAGTATTGGAATATATTTTTTGAGCAGTTTAATACCTTATGAGCAGTTGATTTGTGCTAACGGATGGACTGCTATGTTAATAAGTGCTGTCATTCTGTTGTGTTTATTATATTAATATGTTTCAGCATGTTACAATCATTATATGGCTTGAGTTAAGATAACCTATCTTTAAATAAAACGGTTTGTTATCATACAGATTAAACGCGTGACTGGTCTCTCTCTCTGTTTATGGGTGTGTAACACTAGCCTAATAACGTGACGTGCGTGCATGCATACAGGGAAGGGGTGCTATTTTCGAATAATCGAATAATTCCCAGCGATTTTCGAATATTACTTTTGCTTGAAATGCCCATACCTAATATATATATATATATATATATATATATATATTTTTTTTTTTTTTTTTTTTTTTTTTACAACATATACTGTATGATGAGGGCATGGAAATATACTGCATGGGAGGAGAGGAAAAAAGAAAAAATAGTCGTTTGCACTCCAGTTGCCCACAATCACTGATCAAGTACAAACTGAATGAGACAGTGCTGTTGGATCCTTACAGTCTGTCTTTTTACATTACAGTATGGGAGCTTTTCCTCAAAGTGACTTACAGTGCATTTAAATTTAACATTTATGTATTCCCGTGGAATAAACTCAAGACCTTAGCATTACATTCACCGAGTGCTGGAAAATTGCAGATATAAGTTCATCAATCAACAATATACATACAGTACATGACATCAGAAAACATGTTTACACATTATTCCCTGGCAAGTTCACCCAATGTGACATTGGCTGCTCTGTGACTATGATGTAAGGCCTGTTGTTAAACGGCTTGAAACACTCAAGGAGTGATAGATCAACCCGTTGTATTTTTATTTTTATTTTTTTATTTTTGGCCAGACATCACAAGGGCTGGGATGCAGGGAGTCGGTAATGCAACGCTTGCCATTTATCAAACGGCAGGTTTACTGTGGCTGCCTATCGCTAGGTGCAGTTTTGTAAACAAACAAATAAATAAATAAAGCAGTAATAAATACAGCATGAAGTCTAAACCAACACAAAACCCATCAGGGTGTCACAGGCACCGGTGCTGATAAGGAAATACAATAGTGGTCTATTGAACCCCGAAAATATTTTATACAGGATCAAATCACACATAAAAACATAGGGTTGCATCAGACTCACTATATGAGGGTGATCTCATATGTATTTGTACATATGTGTGTGAGCAAAGTATACAGTGCTAAATAATTGTGACTCATTTCATTTTAAGAATGGCATAAACTCACCTATTAATTGCATAAATATTGTATGAATCTCGAAGGATGCATAAACATTTGTACATCTATAAAGTTTTATATGTGACTCTGGACCACAAAACCGGTCATAAGGATCAGTTTTTCAAAATTGAGATTTATACATTTATTCAAAGCTGAATAAATAAGCTTTCCATTGATGTATAGTTTGTTAGGATAGGACAATATTTGGCCGAGATACAACTATTTCAAATCAAAATATTGAGAAAATCGCCTTTAAAGTTGTCCAAATGAAGTTCTTAGCAATGCATGTTACTAATCAAAAATGAAGCTTTGATATATTTACAGTAGGAAATGTACAAAATATCTTCATGGAACATGATCTTTACATAATGTCCTAATGATTTTTGGCATAAAAGAAAAATCAATCATTTTGACCCATACAATGTATTTTTGGCTATTGCTACAAATGTACCCCAGCGACTTAAAACTTGTTTTGAGCTCCAGGGTCACATATGTAGGATTTTGGATGCTTACAAATACTAAAGAGATCACATTTCTACACATACAAGAGGAGATATTGTCATTACATGGAGCAGAACAGTAAATAACATGTTGGATTATTCACACAAGCTGTTAAAATGTCATATTAAGTAACAGGTAAATAACAGCAACACAATACGCCCTTGAGAAAACACTTGAGGATAGTCAAAGGGTTGTGGTGTCCTTTTAAGAGAATTACACATTTGCATTCATTTAATTTGGTGCTTTGACAGAAAGAGGTGGACGGAGTTTCATGAAAGAAAACACTGCAGGTGGACAAACATTCATCTACAAGTTTTAGGTAAAATGCAAATCTCCAAACTCACGCTGACCTACATTTAAATTATATTTAGCTCTCGCGAAATGAGAACAGCATCGCTGTGTTGACGTCAACATCAGGCTTTCCTTTCTAATTCTCTTTGCTTCAGTTGTTAGTTTAGCCCAATGAAATCTAAAGGGAGTTGAGACGAAAACAAATTAGTCGTGTTTTCGCACATAAAACAGCCTGCAGCTCCTGGAGAGGGGCCTTTTTGGTGTCTCTTTGTTACGCTCATTTCTCTACCAGTTTAAAACTGCTAATTCACCAAAAATATACTAATTAAAACAATTTTCCACAACAATCCGGGAAGATGAAGCCACAACGAGTGCCATTTGAGGAATATGAATGCAGTTATATGAAGCACAGTTAGCCATGTTTATGGTAATTTCCCTTGGATTAGCCAGTAACCAACAGGTGCCTAGTTGCTATGGAGACCGCTGGCAGTTACCAGCCCATAAGCATGGCTAACTGTGTTTCTCACAGCATCCGAGAACTTGGCCACGAGCAGTGCGCTTTATTCGCTTGAATGGATGAAGTATGCAATCTGAATACTTTAGTTTTATAAAACACTTTATTTGCTTCTAGGGGCCCATCGACGCCCAAATTAGGCCTTGTCCACTGTCCAAATCGACTGGATACTACTGAACACTTGATTTTAAGGATAAACACGGGCAGGAACAAACCCCTAAACCATTCAATGCGCAATTATCTCCATTAGCTCTTGGCATAGCTTGTGCAAGTAAAGCAATATATTTCCAATTTTGCATTACGTAGCATGTCCTACATAACCTCAGCTGCACAAAGGAAATAAGCGCAGCATAAGAATATCTTAGATATAATATAAGAGTTCATAAAATAAAAGCACATTAAAAAAGGGCTACATTTAGGATTTATGTGTTTGAACTGCAAATACAATTTCCATGCATTTGGATTACACAGTTTAAACATAAAGCAATAAACTTAATGCGATTCTTATTTGTCAGTCACACATAACTGAGACAGATTTTTGTACTAGCGCTAATAAACTGAGTGTATTTCCAATATACAGTAACCCATTTTATATATGTATAATTAATAATTCACATTTGTTTCAGTCTTACACATTTTAACATACTGAATGTTCCTTGTTCTATAGCTAGCCATATTTGAACCATATTCTTTTCTTATGCTGGTTCTATGTAATTTGTATACATGCATTTTGAAAATAAGATCATGTAACTAAAATCAAACAGATGCAAATAGCTCGTATCTGTTTTCATTTATGCATCATTACATTTATTAGTTCATGTGAAAATCGTGTAATCCTAATGGATGGACATTTTCTTTGCAATTTAAAATACTTCTTAAATTTTGGCCTTTTTTTTTTTGAGTGTAAAATCAATGCAAGAAAACAATTCAAAAGACACAAACACCACCATACAGCAGTGACAGACCTGCGGAGATGCATGCAACGCAGAACATTTCATTAACCTGCTCAAAAACACCCGCATAGGGAGGCAAAGAATTGCATAACATAAATCAAAAAAAAAAAAAAGAAATACTCAAATAAATAACTAAACCATTCAGAAAACCCATACGAAAAGGTGTATAAACAAATTAGCAATAAATTTCAAACAAGACTTTGATCATCTCCAGGCCAGACGGCAAACTAGCATTGTTACAGAGTTATAAAATGACTCCCAACCTGCAAAATTATCGCACTTTAACGTTTCCCCACGGCTCAAGGAGTTCCATTAAATACCATGATTAAACTAATCAACAGA